>UYRR01031024.1:10654-64625 GCA_900617985.1 Anisakis simplex | reverse complement strand
TATATATATATATATATATATATATATATGATTATTTTTTCCCAGTAACAAAGTCGTTTGTATAAAGCAGCATATCGTATACGGTTAAGAGGATCGATCCTTCAG
Source organism: Anisakis simplex (assembly GCA_900617985.1). NCBI lineage: Eukaryota > Metazoa > Nematoda > Chromadorea > Rhabditida > Anisakidae > Anisakis > Anisakis simplex. Next base: position 64,520 of record UYRR01031024.1, on the reverse strand, counting down.
AGAGATTTGAAGGAGCGAAAGAAAAACATGCAAATGCAACAATCGAATTGGATTGAATCTAAGGTGTGCACCAGTTACACTATCTTCTTCACATAATGATAGAAAAACTACTGCAGAGTTAATAATAAATTCTTAGAATATATGCAACATGCTTTCGATGCACTATCGCTCAATACTTTTCTCAATAGCAATAATATTGCCACTAATACTTACTGCTAAATTATTTAACTGTGTTTGAACGTTTTGCATTATATAGTTTAAAACTTGCATAGAAGGAATGCATTACCTAATTACGCACACTGATTATCAACCAGCTAATCACTAAACAAAGCGATAACGGCAAGCATGCTAGATAACATAACAATTACATTCAGAGTACAATTTCTTGAACATTGCAAAGTTATGATAAAATTATCATCATTATCAGAGTTTCTTGGAAGCTTACGAGTGGGAACATACGGAAATGATAAAAATCATGACTAATTTTCTGATTTTTTTTCGTATTATTCGCTTGATAAAATATTCTCAAGTTCAGCGAATTCAATGAGACATCATCATTTTCATTTCATTCAATTCAACAGTTGAGACGAAGCAAAGTGAAAGAGAAAGAACATCTTGGGAGTCAGTGCTTAGTACTCGATTTATTTTCATTGGTTTGCTGATGAGAGCAGATCAACGAATGATGCGCGAATCCCGTTTATTTTACTGTTTCTGCTATTCGTTCGTTTATTCTGCTCACGAACAAGTATTTCATTCATTCGCAGTAGAAAATAATCACTTTTCAATGACGAAAAAACATAATGTCATCGGAACACTTTGGTACGATATTTGCATGTTGATGATTCAAAATCCAACAAAATAAACTTTGCTTGAACTAGTAACAATAGATGCACTTGGACGTTTCATTTCCGAATCGAAGACGCAAATGAGACATACAAATGCGTAAGTTGAGAGTCCACGACTCACCGAGAATCACGGATCAACGTTGAAGTTGTCGTAAAATCAAGTTAGGATTATGAGGATGTAAACTACTGCAACGATAGGTTTAATGGCATTGAGCTATAAACAAAAAAGAGAACTACATCAAACTAGTCAATGAGAAATGTGGATGAGTGGAACGTTGAACGTTTTCATGGATGATGATGGAAGGGAGTCCAACAAGAGCATTGAGAATATTTTATTAGTAACAAAAAATGTGGATGCAGTGAATAAGAAGTGCAAAGTATGATGTGCACTCATGGGAATAAAAGCTGAGACATTCGTAATTTCGCTTGGAGCTTTCCTCATTTATAAGGCGCACGTTGATAACAGATGAATCAAAGTGCTAAGATTATGTCGTTGAAAGAATATTATTTGCAAAATAAGAAATATTACGACGATTTTCGACGTTTCGGTGACATTAAATCCTCAGGAATATTCTTTTACATGGCATAACTCCGAAACGTTGAACATTTTGGTAATACTTCTTCTGACTGCGGAGGTAGTAATATATTGTCAACAACACAGCTTTAGTGTTTTGACTCATTGTTTTCATAGAATCCTCAAAAATTCTCCTTTTACGGAAAAAATTCTCAGCAAGCTCGGCACTCTCATATTTCATCTGATCATCAGTTCAACTGATGTCGCAACACGTGTTCCTCTCACTTAAATTGACAACTTAATCCCAGATGAAACTTGATTTCGATAGAACTTCGAAAACTTCTTGGGACAGTGCAAAGTCCTCGTTAATTAGAATTTAGCACTAGCATTTATCGCTTATCGTTCGAGGAGTCAATGCTGATTAGGTAAAGGCTTCTGTCTCTTTCTATACGCATTTGATCAGCAGCCTTTCGATATCACAAAATATTAGCAAACTTAACATGAAAAATAAGAAAACAAGCATCATTTTGAACTGTGAATTGATCACGAGATTATGGAACGGTGATATGATTGTAAAAGCAAATAAACGCATAGCTGATCTGATCGTGAATAAAATGAGACGAAAAAAGATATCGAATTCGAGTCTCGTCGAAAGAAGAAAGTAAGCGATCCAAGATGAATCTTTATTCATTATAAGTACAAGGTATTCAGTACTGTATCGTTGTTTTCGTGTGATCGCACAATGAAGGAGTGAATGGTAGCTAAAGCATGCTAATCAGCAAGCATTTATCGGACACATGTGTTCGGAAAATCTGATACACTTAACATTTCTGTGAATTCAGACAATATCTGGTAAACTGGTAAACAGTAACATAATCGATTACAGTGATACAAGGAACCATCCGTTCTTGATTTTGAACTGGTTGGAAGTTCAGGAACAGAGAGAGAAGTTAATTGACTGACAACAGGGGTAGTTAGTCAGTTGACGGGGAGTGCGTCACGACGATCGAGAGAATGATCGGTGGTAGGTCCGCTGACGGTCGGTCGGGTTAGTCGCTTAGCGAAGAATCGTCCGGCGTGAGCGCATTTCTGCTCTGTAGTTCAACGCAGATGCTGAAGAATTTACGCTGTTTCTCTCGCATTTCGACAATGTTTCACCGGTTTATGTCATTCGACGCTTAATCGTCTTGTCGAATTCCAACTCCCTACAAAAATCATCACATGTTACTTTCTCTTCATCTCAAATCCCACATCTTACTTTATCTCTCCTAAATGCAAACAATCAAATCAGCACACTTTCCTCCTATCCATCATCATCTCGATCATCTGATCTCTTCGATCAACTCTATCGATATTTTTCATCTTCCATCTGAGTTCTCTATGTATTTTTGTTAGTGTTGATCATAATGCGATCACTGCTGTACGATCTTGTCAAAGTTTTCTCTTGCTACCCACATTCCACGTTCAACACTAACAAACATCTCTCATTTCAATGTATAATGTCCCTCTGTATATTCATTATCTTCACCTGCAGTCTATTGCTGTTTCCAATCAACTTCGTAGCGCATCTTAACAACTAAACATCCATCCCAAATATACGATATATTCCCTGATCAAATTCCATGTCATGTCTAAAACTATCCAAAACCAATACGATCCATCACCATTCTATCAATCAACAATGAGATCGGCACGGCGACCAAATTCTTCTTCTTGTATTGAACAAAATCACACTACCATCAATATCCTCACTGTCCTTCTCTCTTCTGTCGACCCCGGTGCTCCAGCACTCTATCCGTTCTCCTTGCAAAATCGCCTAACTATCCATCTGCAACAACTTCCACCGCAAACTCCATCCATCTACAACACTTTTGCTAACTTCATTCTTATGAACTTACACTGCTTCGCAATCTTCCTTTGCCTTCATAGGTCCGAATCGTCAGTTCAATCGTCGGTTGTAGAATGAATCGTAAACGAACCGACTGCATCCAATCGCGACGATATTGTAACCATCGCTGTTCGATGCACTCCAATATCAATCACTAAAACCTCCTCTAACAGGAATAACCTCCTCTATAGCAAACATAAACAAACTATTAAACGTTTTATCATCATAACCACTATCACCACCACCACCACATTTCTCATTCAATACAACTGCTCTATGTCTATTACAGATTATTCATTTATTCAACTGTTACATGTTCCTATATCTATATTAACAACAACATACCAGCATTTTCAACCAGTGCATTACATCATATATCTAGCGATTGCACAAAACGATAGATACATAAGATACTCGCAGCACATTGATATATTTTATTGAGCACATTCCAGTCATTCTCGTGCCTCGAAACTCTATCACAAATTCTTCAACATTTGCTAACAAACACCCCAAAATTCTCTTTGCTCCTTTTCTCAGAATCTTTTCGATTGGCACATCAACTTGTTCATATATGCTCTCAATTCTAACCACATACTACTGATGCCAATAAACCTAGAAACTGGTTTAGCGGTTGGAATATGGCTGGATCCATATGTGCAATTCCAAAACTCGGTGATTACCGAAAATCCAAAATTTCAGAACTGAAATATAACCGACATACAACCGAATTTCGGCTTCGACAGCCTCGGATTTTTTTCTTTCCGCTGGTTGCCACCACTACCGCATACCAACGGGACAACATCCAGATTATCTCAAAGCTGTTACTCACCCTGCACTCTTAATTTGCGCAACATGTGGAGTTTTCAGAATCTAATATAATACTATAAATGAGGTATTCACGAACTGCTAACGAAACCATACGTCCGAATTCACTAAGAATTTATATTTCAAGCAATACATATCCTTCGGAATTCTTCTTAGCCATGTTTTCGTAGTCACTACGCTACCATCATCATCGGAATTTTTCGTATTCTTTTTTGTTATTTTTCGAAAATTCTTTTGCATTTCCTTCACAATTTATTTCGCGTTCCCGAAAGAAAAAAAAANAAAAAAAAAGAAATTGTTCCCGAAAATTTTGACTTCATTTCAGACATTCGACTGCCAGAGGCAACTTCACTGGACCTATGGAAGAACGGATTTTTGCTGATGATGGCATTGCATTGAATGAGTGTTGTTAGCGAGGCAACTGATTTGATGTGCTGGTGGAACGTATTCAGTAACGAATTTGTTGGATTGTTGAATTTCCACGGGCAGTTGAGAATATTCGAATTTTGAATAATATCAGAAAACGAATAATACCAGACTCTATTTTGCCGACGCACCATTTCGGCGTTTATTTTGTAATAACACTGTATTATATATCTAAACACAAAGCATTCATAAGATACAAACACAAAAGGAAGGAGATCTTCCAAGTGAGATAAACGAAAGTTAAGTTTCATCATCCGAATCGATAGTGCATGATATCCGTGTACATCTTATACATATTCGGCTAACTACAGATTTGAAGGTTGATTTCACATATCACTTTGGTGTGCCTCACGAATCGTCTCTTTCGCGCTCCGTCGCGACAAACCCAACGTAAAGAATTAGCTGTGCAGATGATAGTATGGGTGGATGATTCTGCTGAAAGGATACCTGGTTTGAACTTAAACGGCCGGTTGGTGCAAGCAGCGATAAACAAGGCTTGTAAATCTTAAGGAACGTTCTGAGTTCAAATTCAAAAAATCTCTAATTCACACATTCTGAAGCACTCAAACAATGAATACGAATCAAAGAATCATGCCAAACATGTTCCTTCTTATGGTAATCGCTAACCATGCAGAGCCTAAGTGTGCATTTCAAGCATTCCTCGTTTGTTCCTTACTCTTCTATTGCTCAGACAACGCTCTTTCATGAAATTATTCACCAATAAAATTTCTTTTCCTTCTTGCTAGTTAGTCTTCAAACAGCTTAAGAACAAACGACAGTCACACTCCGAATGCGACAAGATTCTTTACATTTTCCGCTATCATAATTCTTCAGATACGAAACAATCAATTAGCATTTGGAGACCACTTTTATCGCCTTGAATACGTGTCTTATACACAAATAATTGTTCGCTTCGTAGAGCCACTTTAGCTAATTTTCCAAACATTGTCTCCTTATTCAATGATATTCAGAATCAGTAAAATCTCTTATTCAGCATGAAGAAATCAATAGACGTTGCGTTCACGAGGGATTTGTATGTACCCAAATGCTTTGCCCTCATCATATTATTGTACATTATATTTATTGAAGAAAATTTCACCGATAAAATCGCTGGCCACAGTGGAAAAATTCATTCTATATGCTGCATAGTGCTTAGTATTGTGCCCGTAAACAGAACTGTTGCTTCATTTCAAAGATCGCGGTTGTATACTCTGATGTATTAAGCGATCATTCTCGACCGAAAAATGCGTTCGGTTTACCTTTCACTGGTTTAATCTGATCTTGACAGCAAACTTCTCACAGCAAAAATCAATTATACATTTGCCCCTTTCTTCTGTCAGAAACACTCTGATCAAAAGCTTCGTTTTATTGACTTCTCGAAATCTCCAAGTGAACAGTGAACATCTCACGAAAATCGCCCCTTTCAAAGGAATGAAAAAATGCTAATGAATCGAAATAGCAAATGCTAGCAAAATGAAAAGAGTGTTGAGCGATTGTGAAACTGATAAGAAAGCTTCGATAGAAATTATTCATATCATTGACAGAATTATGTGCATACGAATGTAGCATATGGTGAACACAAGAATGCATGAATCACTCATGAAAGATACTTAAGTGCATTTGTAAACCCTTTCACATAGTGTTTTCAACACCAAAGCGCAAATCAGCAAATAAAGATTATTTGCTTAGGCAGGAAGACCTTTGCATAAAACAGGGGTGAAGACTCATGAAATTGAATCGCTGAGCAAAATGTCGATAGAAGAGACAGACGATACAGGTGAATTCTTATTATCCAAATTCTGTTTCAGGAAAATTAATATTCAAATTATTACCAAACTTTAATCTGTAACGAACTGATATATTCATATACGTAACAAGCCATCGCAACCCTATAGTTCGAATTTTTTGACCAGTTTGCCTAGAATGAGTCTGAGGATTTTGGAGTGAACTGAATCTGTTGTTTTTGGAATTGTCCAACCAGACCAACTGAAAGCGAACGATGGAACGGATCAAACTCAACCAATTGTGGATAACTCCTAGCTTGATTCTGACTTTTTGAATAATGTCTACGTTTTTCACAAGATGTTCTCCAACTCCGAACTTTTTCCCTCATTTGCTTACATATGACGGAATGGGGTTAACACAAAGAAAAACTGGGATTTATTAGGGAAAATTTTCCCCAGCATGAAGCAATTTCTTGTGAGCAGTTTGATAGATTTTCAACAAGTTTCTCTGAATGTAGAATGCACATGAAGAAGAAAGTGGGTAAGTTTTATTCTTAACGATTTGATCAGATGTACGAGAAATGACAATAAGTGCGTCATAAGTGAATAATCAAAACTTTCTTTAAGTGTTTAGTATTTGTCCACAAGAAAATCACCAATCAAAAACTGATTTTGGCTGATTACTCAGTGTTCCATCCTTGTTTAATTTTGGGCTATTCTCTGAGTAGAACTGATTATACCATCTGCGATGTTTACCAATCGGACCATCATTTCTGACGAGCATTGGTGGACGTACGTAACGTTTATTATTCCAAATGTAAATATCCCTTTCGAACTGAAAATCCAAAATCCAAAACCATGTACATTATACTGTTTATCAGAACAAATTTCGCAAACATGAAAACGTCACTTCATGAGGCTTTTTTTGCATAACATAAGTAAAGGAACTTTTTTCGATTTTTGTAAATTACTGTCACAGTCCGGTAAATGGCTTGAATGAACATGAATTTCACTATGTGAAAAAGTCGACTAGTTATACTGAGGAGGGCGTTTCTGAAAGTTGAAAGTTCACATGTGCAAAACAATCAGTAAACGAGACGAACATGATTAGCTTCGCTGATCAGGAAAAATTTTGCGAAGACTTTCGGTAGTGTAGCGTACATGACAAAGCGAGCTCGTTGGAACATCGGTTCTTCGGGTGTAACGTGATGCAAAACAACACCTCTACCCAACCAGCCGAAATCGAACATCATCTGCACTATTCCTGGACCAATCTGAATTCGAATGGCAGCATTCTACTTTTACTGGCCTATTTAGTAGGTACCTTGAAAGATCTGTGCAAACTTCTCAAATGAACGGCACCCAAACCAGAATGTTAGATGGAAGAAAGCAGATGCCTCAGACATACAACACTTTGCTGAATATTGGTGAATGCTTCTTACACATGTTTTTGGTATCTTGATAAGAGCACCACTTGTGTGCAGTTCTTTGGAAGCACATATCGGATTCAGATATTTTCATGAATCACGAATTGTGGGTCAATAGTATTTTTTTGGAGAGCAAAAGTTAAGTTGATTTCAACCTGTTTCGCTTGAAGATTGCTGCGTGTTAGTGGTATCTCTGTTTTCATGAATGTCATCACTTGATTCAGATACATTATGGCGATATGCTGATTCGGTTCGGGTTGTGGCTCCCATTTTCCGTCCCAAATATGCCGAATTATTGGCTCCTTGACTTCCATTTCAATTTTTGTTATGTCATTGCCTGGAAAACAATGTTTCAATATTTGTGACAGGTTATATGAGGACGTCATCAGGTGGAGAAATTACCGAGAATCGGCACAGAACGCTGCCAGTAACTCAACAGTTAAAACTATCCTGATAGATGAAATACAAAAAGAGGTTACCTCGTAAAACACCTGCCAAATGCAGGTAGTTCAGATGTGCTATATCGGCGCCATTCTCTGGGAGATCTTGAATATGACACATGATTTCGTGTTCAGTTCGACCCTTGTAAGACCACTCACCACTTTCCACCCCTTCAATCTCTGGTACGTCCCAGTCAGGCTCTTTGCCGTCGCAATTATACCTCGAAACAACCGATAACTATTCTGAGAAACAGTCGAATCTTGTCATACAATTAATTCAGTCTAAAACTTTCGAACAGCCTATTAGACTTACGTACAGGGGATGTCCTGGGCTAAGCATGTCCATCCAACTGATCAAAATCACAAAAAGCAGCATTGCTCGCATGTTTCAGCAGTTCGCATTTGAAGGCTGGGCGTAGTGCTCAGAGAAATGAATAATACATGTTGAAATTTTATGTGAGGGATCATTTTCAAATGCTGATAAATGATACTGAGTGGATGAAGAATCGATTTACCACACGTAAATATGTCGATTTCGTTCCACAACTGGCCAGATAGAAACTTTTGCTTGTTCAGGAATCGACTGGGTAGTGTACGGAATACTTGTGCACTTACCGGTCTCACCGCTGAATATCCAACCGTGGAATGGACACTAAATATTCGAACCGTGCGCTATTACGAAACAAAGTTTGTATATCTCTAGGAAGAAACGAAATCTTTGAGATTTTGCGATAGTGACATAACTAAAGAATTCCAGCTGCATCAGCTACAAATTAAAACATCAGCTACAAAAGTGATCTGACGTTGCATATTCGCATTGACTGAGGCACTGCATGCAGTGATAATTTTGAAGCATTTATTCTTTTTGACTTGTTGTAGGATGGGGGAATTTTTTTGTGAGTGGAACGATTCGATGCAATGAATACTTACCTGAACGCAATTATCATTTACAACGCGGCCACCAACACTGAAGTTAGCACCCAAATGTGGACAATATGAGTCAATCAAGTACACTTTCCCAGCTTCTGATCGTATCAATGTTAACTGCTCGCCTTCAAAATCACTACACTAAACGAACTTCATCTCCTCAGAGGTTTTCTAATCGCTTTATCCTTTCTCTTTTCATAAGCTTACTTACATTGCCATTCTCTCAGTTCTGAGATATCATTTTTTAACATTAGTGAGCAAAGTGAAACCCTTAAAGTGCATTCTTCAAACATTTATCAGAAACAAGCAATGCGTTCGGTTAATTGCTGATGACACCATCCGCCACGAACTTAAACATCTTTCATTAACCAGCAAGCTGATAGTATCTTCCCGAACGCTTCAAGCAATGTTTTCAGCCTTGTTCGCTGCTCAAAATTAGCTCACTAAGTGATCACTTCGACGATTCTACGTCATATGCAAATAATGGCGACAGAGCTTTTACGTACCGAAAGCAACGATTGCTTTCACTTGCTTTGGTTTGATTTCATGTGATTCGGCGATACAAAACCATCCGTTTGGATAGACTGGTGGGATATCACCGATCGAACGAAGACGGCGTGCTCGTTCCAATTGCATTGCCCTATATCGTCCCTTCATCTGAAAGTGGAACTTTCCTCCGTTACTTTCTCTACTTCCATAAATAGAACATGAGAATAGCGCATACCTCAGGATCACCAAAGTAGAAACCGACATCACCAAAGTGACGTACGCGGTTCAGCGGACGCACCAGCCACCGGTATACTGAATAAACCAAAACGATACCAATAAAAACGTAGTAAAGCATTGTCGAATGTTCGGCTGCAATATCTTCGAAAAAATGCTATGCTTATAAAGTAATATTATCAGTGGGTTTATGTAGCTAGCCTTAGCATACGCTAGAATTTTTCTAACGACGGAATGGAGTACGACACATAGTATGGCAAATTATGTTGATTGTAAGGAAATTCTTTGGTAGTTAACAGACGCAAAAATGCCATCATATAAAATATGAGTAAATTTAGGAAGCCTTTCGATAAATTTGCATAGGTGTCAAATGGAACTAAATGAACGAACATTTTGCAGTGATTATAATGGGATTAATATGTGAGGGTTTCGAAGAGCTCGGGTTCAAGTGAACTGTAAAAGACACATATGTTTACAAACGTAATGTAGAAGACAATGGAAGAAGACGCAAAACGTTTCAAAAGAATGTTGTAATGAATGAAATGTTCACCGAATGTAACACACACACGACAGCGATTGCTGCTGACCGTCGATGACCTTCAACGTTAAATTATTGAGAAACAATGAGATTACTGATAGAAATGACGCCATATCGAAAGTGCACACAGAAACGAGAATCGCCTTTAAACGACGAAAAGGATGATTCTCATTTCTTCTTCTTCCAAGTGCTGATTCTTATGCGAAATGATGAACACCGAAAGAGTTTTGCTTTGAAAAATAGCCTTTTCCGCTATTATTCTGTTGTTAATTCAAAAAATGTTCAACGAAATTAATTTTGAAAGCTTCATAAATAAGTGAGCAATGGAAGAACAAGAAAACATCGTATCGTCAGGTAACGACGATTCAAATTTTATTCAGAAATAGAAGTGATCTCTTGTGAATCATCTCAGTTTCTGTCTAGCCCTTCTCAATCCAATCAGTGGTTGCGAATGAGAGAATCGACGACTCGAACTAGAGAAACAATGAGTCGAGTTAGAACGACCGAAGAATACTGAGTAGAAATCAAGCATGGATGGTACTACATTGCTGGCCTATTCCTCATTTGAATTGCACTTTATTATAAAGTGATCGCACTATTTAAGGTCAACCAAATTTGCAATCAACATCGTTCCATTAGACATAAACAACTTGAGCGCTGCTCACTGCTCTAATTGTGAATGTAAACAAAATAATTGAGTTTTATTGAACCAAATTGTAATCGCCTAACCAATATGCATCATCTTTTTGGAAGTGCATTGTTGTGTTAATTGTCAATGTTAGTTCAGCTAATTCATAACTGTTTTGTTGTTGTTGTGTACACTTTGAATTTATTGCTCGTAATTTCATCAATGCATTTTTCGGTTTTGAAAAAGGATAAAGTTGTTGACGTCGACATCGGAAACGGTAATTCTTTAATTAATTTTTCATAGCAAACTACCGCAACATATTAAAACCAACTTTAGTTTTTCGTACTCTGAATAAGAAGTGCAATGTATGCTTTCGGGATGTAAAAAGGAGGAAAGAACTGCCTGCCTTCCGCACAATGCAACCAACGCTTTCATTCTGGTAGGTTAGGGCAGTTTCTATAATACAATTCTGTTATCGAGCAATTATTACTCAAGATAAAATTCTCGCTCATAAACAGAAAGGTGAGTGCATAAAAGAATACCAAAATCTTGATAATTTTTGTATTGTTGACAGCAGAGAAGTGTAAACTCGTAATATATACCCTGGACCGGCCGAATATTCAGCTGTTATATCACCATACTCTCCAGATATTTTTATCCATCACTTCACTCTCAATCTAATAATTAAAATGCTGATCAGATAAGCAAAAAGAAATCATAGGATTAAAATTAAGATCACAGAAGATGTTGACAATCGTATAGACCTGAAACTAATTGCATATAAGAATTGCTTGATTCGTGCTTTTTTTAAAATTCGATCACACCAAACTATGACCGACTGTTGCCATACAACAAGTCATGGGATAAAGCAGATGTTAATACGATTACTTTCTGCTTTGATCGCATTAAAAATGAATGCTATGCAATCATGAACGTGCAGGACAGCAACGAAAGGTGAATAAGTCTGCAAAATGGCACATTTCATTCGGAGAAGGATAAAAGTGCATTCAGCTCGTGAAATGAAATTGAATCAGGCATAATTGAATGAATTTATGTACGGTCAACAGATTGCAATATCACCCCATCTGACTGGCCAGCAAATGCGAACGACTCAATTCAATAACTGCAAAAAAAAATTCGATTGCTTCTCATTTCCGTGGACGCTCGGCTCTGTTCACTTTCAAAACTTGAGTAAGCAACGGTCCATGCTTTAGAGTCGAAAGTGTCGATTAGAAGTGGGCGTTAAGTGGGTAGGCATAGAAAAGCTCTGAGGTGAGCAAATTTGTTTCGGGTTGCAACATGGTTTGTTACTTTCAAAAAAATTCATTGAAACTTCCAATAGACAGCCGAGAATTTTCATTAAAAATTCAGCTGAATTCATTCTTTGGCATGGATACAGCTGTCCACACTGTTGAATTCATCAACGGTTCACTCTCTTAAGATACGCGAGCGAAGGTGCTCGCGTTCTGAGTTCCTCTCATATGTCAGAGTTACCTCACGAATATGGCAATAAGTTCAGTATTGAATTTGAGATGCGAGACTGAGTCAAAATTCCTCACCTAATTCTGTTATGAATTGGATCTTTCGGGAAGCTGTAATGAATTGTGATGTTCCTCTACTCCTCAATCAGCTCCAATAAAATGCAGCGGTATTAGATGAAGTCGTAAACGGTTACATGCTTTTGCAAATAGATACCTTATTAGAGCTCTTCTCACTTACGCAGTTTTAAGCATGCGTATCCAGCCGATGATTTTTTATCGATCAGTTCAATCAAACCCCTTCTCCCTTATTATTACCTCATTGCGCGATTCCATTGGTCGTTGTGTCGATCTAATAAACTTCATCAATAATTGTCTCTGATGTTTCGAGGGCGAGTAGGAGTTGAATGGTTTATCTCATATAGTAACGTGGATGCAAAACTTGAGGAAATTATGGACGATCCAGGGCTCGATTACTACTACACGGATCCTTTGACGAACGGAATCGCTTATGACTATGCAGATACTGACAATATCTCGCTTTGTCACTATAAACGCAACGGACTCATATGTCGTAAGTTTCGAACACTTTCTGAGTGCCATCTATTTTCCGGTTGCTAACACCGCAGAATAGAAAAAATACTGACGATGTCATTTCCTAGGACGCTTTTGCATGTTCAGTCCGGTAGTGAAAGATTTGTTATGTTGTTATTCACCCTTGTTTGCAAAGAACCGTTAGATTCCTGAAAATGACCAGGAATCGCGAACTCAACTGCTTGAAAAAGTTGACCTTATATTGTCATACGAACCTAGGAATGTGTTCCCTAAGTGCTCTCCGGTAGGCATAACTAATCATGATTCAGAATTTCCCTATCACCCACTAATCGTCTCCAAAAGCAATTAAACCGATGAGGCACCATATTGAAAATTAGGAACAATTATTTCCAAATGACTGTCCAGCCTTGCCAACTTACAATCAGAGGCATGGAATGCGCCAAACCGTCACGCAAAATTATCAAAACGATGGAAAATTTGGAATCTTATGATGAAGAAGATGGAATACTGAAGTGAGTTGCATACGGAATACAGATAGTAGGAACAGACATTAAGCACACACACGATTGACTCATTGATAAGAGCTGTCATTATGATCTACAAAAATTTTTGGGAAGAGCAGTACTACGGTAGCTGAAGGCAGGGAGACAAGATCTAATTTCGGCTTATAGATACATAATTGCTCCAGATCGTTTGTGATGTTGCCCTCTTCGCATCATCTCCACTTCTGGAAAGAGAAAAGGCTAAAAATCAGGCCATATCCATACATACCGAAAGAAGTCGGATTAAAAACAAGTGAATCGAGATGAAATAGATTTTCGCATCGCGGGCGCAAAATTCATCTAGAAAGTGACTGTTTGCTCTTTGAATAATATTTTCCGTCTCACATTCCAATCACCACATCCAATCTCGGCTTATAGATACATAATTGCTATTAGTAATTCTGGAACATAAAGCGATCACAATTTCCTTTCACATTGCTGATAGAGGACGCAATTTTTGCTCAGCATGACACTCGATGGAGTGCCGTTTGAGATGTAAACGGGAGTGTTTTCATGATGACAATCGTCACGATATAATCATCTCACTTTTTTTTTTATGCAATGAGCTCTGCACTTGACAGACTTTTAGCACTAGAAACTGTGCTCACAAAATATCGATACAAAAATTTTGAATTTTTTTCAGCTCAATACTTCAGAAGTGACGTTGTATTGTTCCGTTGCACAGTATTGCTGCTGACATTAATTTCATCGACGTTTGTTTTATATCTGGCAATCTTCAAAATCTCTCGTAAGAATCACATCAACATTTATACGATAAATCTATTCGTACCTATGTTTGCATTCAGTATATGGCAATTGATGGCTGAAGCAGAACTCTATGCGCTATATTACGGGAAACGGAACTACCTACTTATGTAAGTTTAATGAACTATTCGAACCGCTTCTTTTGAAGATTTGAAAACGTTGAATCGTTCGAGCGTTGGACAAAAACTGAAACCATCCTGAAGGTATCGCAGAATCGACTGTTTTCTTTCTCACTCAAGACGACAGGTCAAAAGCAATCAGTGATTAACCATTCCTAGGCAGCATAGGTCAGTTAAACCAAATGCAATTTTAAACTGCGACAACTTGTGTTTCCCGTCTAGATTACCTATCCGAAACATATCTTCACTCATTCATGACTTACGCACCTAAATTTTCTTTGCACGCTCATTAAGCGGTGTAGTTACCACTGCTCTTTGGCGTGGTTCGCATGGGAATTTTCATCGCAGATGTAAGGTGAACGATGAGAATAGTATCTCGAAAGTGGTCTGGTCCTATTGCAGAAATTGTTCGCTTTATCAGTCTAAAATTCGTGATTATTAGATACTATCACATGCAAAAAGCGTGCGTTTCGGCATCAGTGAACGTGCGTAAATTTCGGATCAATTTTCCCATAAGAGCCGATTTTTTTCTTATGATTTGGGTAATCCTAGTGGCTGTATGTTCAAAGGTTTTACGTATAGTTGTCACAAAAAAGATTGATACTGCGGACTGTACGCCGTAGCATTCAGAAAATATTTCACGTCCAAACGATTGGCATTAAGGGTTCCAATATATGTGGAAATGGATGATATGCGTTATCTGCGCTTTCATTGAAACATTTGTAATAATTGTTGTTTTATGTGACCAACAGGAAAAGCCTGATATCCGAGATTATTCCGAACTGAGCAAATCGCATAGCTGCGCGACAATATGCTCGTTAAACACGCTAAGATATACTTGTATCTATGTTGCCCAGTAAGTATCATTCGATCGTCTGAGAAGTGTTAACCGAGCAAAGTCTAGTTGAATCATTAAATTTTCGATCGTTGCTCTGACCAAATGCTTTGACTAGTTTTTTAATGGATCGCAACTTTCAGGCTGATAACAGGTGTTGGTACAGGATTGCTAGCCACCATCAATTCAGTACTTTTTCGAGTGATGTCTGTCATTCTTCTCTCATCAATATATTTATCCTTCAAGCGACCCGTAGTACACAATCGCTATTTTGGTCTGAGGTTCGCATTAAAAGTCCATTTTTATCGTCATTCGTTTCTGAAATAATCGGATGAAATGGTTGCTTCCTAATATAAGCTAATTGCGCATGAATTCGCAATAGATTTGTTTCATTTTTAAGCACTGATGCGTGTTCGATCACACGTGATTGAGGCTATTATTGGTGTGCTGTTCGAATCAAATGTAAAAACAACATTCCAGAAATTGGATCTGCTATATAGTTGCCGCAGACATTTTCACGGTTATTTTTTCGAGTGTTCTGATAGCTGGGATCACTCACTTTGGTGGCTGGATACCTGAAGTAATGCTCATACCACTGTTTCTGATCACGTCAGCGATTACGGTAGTCCTCACAGTGTTGGTTAGTCTCTGATGATATACTACGGTAGCCAAAATCTAACTACGGTAGCCAAAATTCGTTCATATTTTTCAGTGGATTTTTGCTAGTGCATTTGTTGTCAGGTGATTCTCCATCAGGCTGTGTCGTTTCATGAGTGTTCAGTGATCGCTGCTAAAAGAATAATTAAGCAGACTCTAAAAGAATTGACTCTAAAAGAATCAAATTATTTCAAACCGCAGATGTTCAAAGAGCAATTGCTGTTGATCGTCACTTATTTCAGGCATTCAACATGGTTATTCGTTATTACTGTAGAGGGTCAACTGCTGGAAATGATCGATCTTCAGAGATTGGTGTTCTCATTTCAACGATTATTTATGCAACACCACCGAACATGTGGAATTTCTTTGGCGTCGGTATGGTTTCTAAAAAGTACTGATTTGTGATTTGTGAACTGTCTTAGATTTCCATCGTCTTCGTCACCTTCTCATAACCTTGAAAAATCCACATTGCTTTGCTCATTTTCAATTCCAGCGATTACAGCCACTGATTTGGTATTTATGGTTGGCTGTTTTTCTGATAAAAGTTTCTCCCATATTTTTGAGAGTGGTTTATCCTTTTATGTTTGTTTTTCTCACAACGACAGCCGCTGTTAGAGCAAAAAAGGGTTCCGCAGTTCATTCAGTCATCTAAGTAAGTTATTTGATCAGCTAATTTTCATCGCTGAGTAAGTTCACAAAAATTTGGTGTCCCCTGCACGTGGGAAATAACAAATCAAGGTGCAAATGAGAAATTCAATGATGAATATTTTCAGTTCTGTCGCTCACAACAGTATGTGCGTACGTACTAAACAACGACACGGCTGATGTATTCTACCTAACCGCTGCAACTTGCCAGGTGCAGCCATTGGACTGCTAAATACTTATGCATGCCAGAGTTATGAATGAAGTTTGATCGAATCATCTGTAAACTCAGCAAACTTAAGCGATATTTTAATGCAACTTACTGCAAAGACGTGAAAAAGGGCTGAAACGATTGTCGGTCACGTCACAAATTTAGATGTTAACATAGTTAAACAGGAAAACGATGTTAACAGGGACGATGTCAAACAGAGTTCACAAGAAGAATCTTAGTCCTCAATAAACGAAAAATACGGTAGTGGAGTGCAAATGAAATGATTTCCTTCCAATTTTGAAAGTTATTTTTGTCGAAAAATATCAACATTCTCATTGCTAACATTTCAATTTTTAGTACTATCTGGTAAGATTGAGACCACTTATATTGACGCTATCAACACTTGGATCTCTACCAGCATATCGAAAGGCAATACGTGATATCTTCAAAAAACCTCAGCGAAAAGTGACGGTCGTAGCGTGTTTGGAAAGGCTGTAGAATTTCAGTGCTTTCCAAACACGCTACGATTGTCCATCAGCGGTTCCATCACATAGACCAGTGAGATCGTAAGTGCGACGACGAATATTTTTTAAATTTCTCGATAATTTAAAAACTTATCCAAAAGATTACCACCCGGTTTTATTCGCTTTATTTCATCGTGGTGATCAAACTTTTGACTTACTCCAGTTCACTATTCTTTCTATTTATGCTGACCAGATGCTTTCCGTTGCATTATACGCTGCTCGTTCAACAACGATTGACTTTTTTGTATGGCTGAACGCTGAAGAAAGAAAGGCTGAATGAATGTAAAGAATATGCACTATGCTATTTTGTATTGGACCACTGAATGAGTGTTTTTTTTTTGTGAATCGGAAATTCGACCAAAGAGTTCCTTTATTCGGTATGTTCTGCACGTCACATTTGTCGAAATTTCTCTCTTTTGAATAGTGATCGCAGCTCAGTTCAAGACGTTTATTGCAGATTTGTGTGAATTGTTGCGAATCTCGTGCATTATTTGATCGGGATGAACAAAATGTGTTCTCTATGAGTTTGAACACTTACCATTGATAATCCACATCAAGGATTAATATATGACACTCGGGACAGTACGTTTATATAGTTGTCAGTTGCGATGGAACTACAGCGACAAAAATGGAGTCGCAGGACTAAAGTTCATGGATTTAGAGGTCAAGCGACCCATCATTATACGCCAGAATAGAACAATCTCCTGCTTTGTTGGGCACTCTAATTTGTTGGAAACCCTTCTGTTTTGGTTTTTTCGTTGTTGTTGGTTTTCAATGATTTTGGTGGACTGTCGTGTTGTGTTCTGCTATCCCTCCGTCCTTTTCTGCTCCGTTCCGATACCCTAACACTTCTATGCCAGCCTTTGAACCCGTCTACTTTGGTCTGCATTTTTAATTCTTTAAGCGTTCTGTCCTGTTTCCGTACTGCGGACTTTGGAGCTGCTCTGTCATTACGTGAATAAAACATTCGATTGACTTTCCTTCTCGTGGATGCCACACTCGATTTGCATATGAACTCTGAGCAATTAGCAATCCACCGCCTCAACTGGAAAGCGTCGATTAGACACACATGGAAATGATCAAACGTAGGCAAATTTAGTTTCTGGTAAATGTTGAAAAAAAAATTCTGATTCGAACGAACTTTGATGCTTTCAAAAACTTATCGTACAATTTCATTACCGAAGTGTGAATTCTCATTGCAAATTTCATAAGTTAAGATTCAAGCAGCTGCCGGTGCAAAATGAATTCATCAATAAAGTTGTTGTTGCATGGTGATCATAGGTCGACGAGATGCTCTACAAATGAAATCAATTCACAAATGAAATAATAGTTTCATTGAGGAGCTGATGCTAAATTCTTCCAGTATCGTTGAGCAGTGATGGGAAAGCAGATTATAGCCTTATCGACTAACTTTGTTTGTTCTGAATGATCACTGAGAATCTGGGAGGCAGGATCTCTTCAAGAAAATTCTAGAGAACCTTCAAGAAAAGCAAATGAGACTGATTTCATTTATATTGGAAAAGTTGATTTCATTCTAGTCAACAGTTTATATTGGAACGTAACATATTTTTTGTGCAAATGCGAAATCAGCACTTGATCTCATTGACAACCATACAGCAGTAAAAGCGATATCCATTGTTGATTCAAGAGGATCGATCACGATTGGAGACTGGCAGAATGACGTACACAATACATCATAGTAATAAGATTGAGTAAAGTTCAACCGTAATCCTCATACAAACAAACACATTAAATAGTATTGTTTCGATTATTCACGTCCAGTAAGAAAGGAGTTCTTGCCTTAAACACTAACTAAAACAGTTCGATAACTTTGGAGAAAAGCACGATTCAGAAGTTGGATGGGCTAATAATCATGTTCTATGTAAACTTTTCAGTATTCGGTAAATTCTGATATGTTAAGCGACGAAGAAAGTACTCGAATATTTCAATATGCTAGCACTAACCCCTGTTAAGCATTTGTTGTCACATATTCCTATCTGAGGTGTTTTTAAAAAGCAAGCTCAAATAGCTACCAAGTGTTACTAATCAACGGGTGTTGTAGATTGATTGAATTTCTTACGGCTATCAGCGATGGAATTTGAACGTTTGAATCTAAGAGTTGCATTAATCAGAATTTTAGCAGGTCTTCTATGGCCACATCTGAAGGTGTCAATGAAAGTTGTGCGATATAGCGGTAGGGCGAGAATGGTCGATAGTGAGATTACGATCGGTCGTGCGCGAACACAATAAGCCTGCAAAGTGTCGGACAGAAGCAATTAGTTTTCTTGAGTGGTTAAAGTGGCAAAAAGAATCCATTCATATTTGCTAGCAAATTCCATTGAGAATCATTAAAAAATCGATGACGAAAATGGAGTGGATCAGCAACAAACCTGAAATTTGATCATGAAAACGAGCACTTGTGCGACAAATTCACTGTCTGGAAATAGATATAAACACAGAAGCGACAGCGATAAAACTGAAAGAACAAATTAACTGGAGAACGATTTTTAGAATGGACAACAATCAATTTTGAGGTGTTAATGGTATTAATGATCGAAATGATGAGCTCCAACACCGAATTAAGCTCTGAATCAAATTGAAAAACCACTTCTCTGGAACTTATCAGTCAATCTATAGACCTTAAGAAATTTCCAGCGAGGTTGAATTAAAGCGGACGGTAATGAATGCACTGAAAACCAGGCTGACTTGAGAAGAAATCATTGGGCAATGATTGCATGAAACCATTGGGTAACATTATAACAAGAAATTTTGAGCTAGTGCTTCATTATTATAACTGAGCAATTAACATTATGAAGTAATATAGTAAAATAAACATCCGAACTATGTAAACTTTATGTAAACTTTAAATGTAAACTTTATGTAAACTTTATGTAGATCAGATGGCGAGAATTATTTTCTCGAAAATTACTGTACTCACTTTTCTTCAAAACAATTAACAAATTGTGGCGAAGCCGTCAAGTTCAATGTAAATGAACGCGTAATGGTGAAACTCACCAAAACCAACAAGGTTGATAACGTTCGTTGGTAACACATATAAAACCGTACTTAGTAAACGGTTGAAATCCTTGTTATTCCAGCTCGTTTGGCCTTTCAACGGGAAGTGGTAACGTACGAATGCTACTATCGTCTGCAGCGAACATAGTGAATTACAACAGTTCAGAGGAAATTTGTGCTTGAACAAAGCGAGTTTAATGGCTATTCGCGAGTATTTAGCGAATAATGATAGTGAACTTATGAAAAATGGCTAGTTGAATTTTGAAGCACTTTTGTGATAATACAGTAGGTTATGAACGAAGAGGCATCCAATGGTGGATTCAATGTGAAGGATCATGTTGTGATAAATCGGTGATCTTTTGTTTATTGTTTACGGTTTCTTGTATGTCTGTCTATAGTGCTTTGCATATCATGTGTTCTCTCACCACCATTGGCAACTTTTAACCATTGTTTCGTAATCAGCTAATCTCAATGACTATATAAGTAGCTCAGTGTAGTTGTATCAGTTCCTCCGTATTAGTCAGTTGGTGTGTTGTTCGTGTATCCAGTGTTGTTGTTGTTTATGAGCCATCATCGGCATCTCTCGTCACTCAACCATCTTCTCTGTATTGAGCCGTTATTTTCGTCTTCATTTATTGTGTGGATAAAGTAAATTATTAATCGTCGCTTTCGCACCAGCAACACAGTCAACATCACAAACAGTCCCAACCACAGTCACAAGCAGTACCGATCAAAATAACAAACACAATGATACAAAAATACAACTTCTGAAAGACTCAAAACATTCCTGAACTGAGGCATTTTTGATAAATGAAGTGGACTGTTCGATTGAATTAGCGCATCATTCTTTGAAATGTTTCTCTAGGTTGTTTCTAGTGTAATCTCGTGCTTTAAACAACAAATTTCAGCTGGATTTGTATGTGCATTCGACACTAATTGCATCTTGGCATTCTCAGATTCAGTTATTCAACAATACACCTTACCTGAACCGAAATGGTTAAAGTGATGAAGAAGGTGATGAAGAACAAAACGCAAAAACACGTCGAAGTGACACTAGCGGCGTAAAGTTCGGTCTCGATTAAAATGAACAATGCAAAAGTGGCTGCCAGGAAATGCATGATAACATGATATCGTATCCAGCGGCTGAAATTGATACCAATAAATTCACATTTATTGTTACATGTCTGTCATGAGCGCAAGCTGAATCGAAGTGTAAATGCAAATTGAGAACACATTTCAAACGTTTCACTCCCACTTTTCAACAACATCGAATTGCGGCGAGCTTCTGAATGAATTTTATTTTTAGTAAATGGACAGTATGCATCAATCACAGCTTACACATGGCCACGGAAGCGAAAAAATGCTCGTTTTACAATCTCAAGATCATTATTCTGCAATTTTGCCAGATTTCACGTGTGATAATCGTATTCATCCTTGTAATTTTGTTCGTTAACGTGACTGAGGTGCCTCAGAACAGAGTGTGCAAGGTGAACTATTTTATTTACAGTACAGTAGGCAGTACAATATTTACTTTGAAGGCGGCACATTCACGAAATGCATATGTCTGCCCTGTTAGAAATGGTTAGAACTCTGAACTAAAGAAATTTTTTTGCCTTGCTCAAAAATTGTCACAGCAACATTCAATAGTCGGAGCTGAGACGCGCACAATAATTCTTCCGAAGTCGTCGCCGAAAACTTGATCTGAACTTGAACCGAAAATTAGAAAGTCTGGATTCGGAGCTCAGATCGCAGTCGAAATTCCAAAATACCGAACTGAAGTCGGAGCCAGAATTGTGAAAAACGAGAAATATTCAAAAGTCCGGCTCCGGAGTAAAAAATGTAAAGTTAGAGCCGAGAAAGAAAAATGCAGAGTTGCAATTGGAGCTGCTGGATTGAAGTTCCAGATATCCAGAGCTGAAGCCAGAACTCGAGACAAATCTGTTGTTGAAAAAACGGGGCCAGTGCTGGAGACGAAGACGAAATTTCTCCATTGCAACGCTAGAGCTGAGTCAATTTTTTTCAAATTTAGGCATCTTATGGCTGCTCTCGCATTTTTCCGAATTTATGCAGTTCTATATTCCTTGACGTTCTTATAAAAGCATAAATCCACATGCTCCTCAAACAATCGAGGCGCCTCTTTAGAAACTTCATCACGCTTCAACTGGAGTTTGATAGTGTTACTTTTTGTTGTGTTGTTGAGTGAGCACTTAAAATGTGCTAATTCATTGTGTTTGAATTTCTGTTTATGCTGCACATGCTGATACTGAACTCAAACATCAGTTCCAATTTCAGATAAGGACTGTTGCTACAATATAACGTTACCAGCATGCGATTGTCGAGCATTTTTTTGGATGAGGCAAACTCCGATGTTCTAAATTCATAAATCTGGCTGAAATCTAAAGCTTTTGGCTGCTTCTCAACGCTTTCTTTTCTGCTAGCAAAGTATTTTAAAAAACGAAGACATAAAAAATTATGTGCCGAAAAATCTTACGAATAATTGAAATAACGAGAATAAATGATCGGTCGTTTGTACGCAAGACACACTGAAATAAGGAGTACAGCCGAATGAATTTGAAAATCAGCACTGGTCAAAGAACCAAAAAAGTTCAAAGTGTCCGCGAGGATAGCGCTGAAAATGAACAGTCGGAACACCGAATTCTGATCTCTTCAGTTTGAAATGAATTTCAAATAATCTGTTTGTTGGATTGCTGAATCAAAAGTTTCAGAAATGAACGATGTTCAGGCTGTTTTGCTGAGTGTACAATTATTAAGCTTACTTTTGGGCAATTTTAAACCGAAACATTCAGTAGTTGCATTTCTTCGGTTCAGTGGCAGCCAGGGATCAGTTTGTGTAAAAGGATAAAATCTCACTTGAGAATTTTTGGTTTTAAAAGAAATGTCGGATTACTTATAATTGGTGTGAACTAACGAATCACTAGCACTGAAAACTCACGAGAATGATGCTGATTCTAAACCGTAATATTTCAGATAAAGTTGGCCTTCGATGATCATTTGCAACAGTACAACGAACAGCGTTGGTATGAACATATTGATTGTATATAGAACAATTGTTGTGCGTCTCTTCAGAAGTTTTATCGAAATAAACAATATGTATAATACAGAAGTTAAGGATATCAGTACCACAACTAAGCCGTACAACGTTCCTTCACGCCGGAAAAATGCATCTGAAACGAATTAATTCAAACTGCCAATGTTTTGAGAAATACGGCACCAATCATCTAAAACAATAATTTTATGAGAGAGAGAAAGTCCTGGACAGCTAGTGATCATAAAATGAAACTAACTGGGATACCTGCTGCACTCAGTTACCCACAACTTTTTTTGCTACCTTCCTAAAACATTCAAGCACCAGAGTGATATACAGCCGTAAACAGGCGTTCTCGTAAACCAATTTATTAGAGCCAGGAATTGGAAAATTTTTTCAGTGGCCACCGAATGATCAGTCACTTTTAGTTTTTGGTTGATAGGCATCGAAAATCAACTTTTTTTTAGCTACAATGAAATTTGATCCTCAATAGTCACCGATTAACAACGCTTCTCGTTGTTATAGCAACGCTTCTCGTTGTTAATTGCTGATGAGGTCTACAATATTTTTGTATTTGATAAGTAAACTTCTAAAAATACTTATTTCATGGCAGAAAAGTAAATTTCTCACGTCACTGAGAAATTTCCTGATCACTTTTTATTTGCTCCTGACATTATGCATGAGTTCTTGCACCGGGAGAAGGAAAGGGGTAATGACGGCCTGCCAGACCATCGAAAGGGATAATGGAGCACCCAAACGTGAGAATCACTACACTAGAGAATATCCCTCTTGCGTCCGTGGTCGCCGAATTTCGGCAACCAACGGCTCAATTCTACAGTGCATAATTCCTTTTACAATAGACATCTCTCGTTACAAGACATGAATTCTCACAAGAGTTTTATATCTTGTGCTGTGTATCTTCTGTTGCAAAAACTCGTTTAAAATTGAGGTCCTTCATCTAACTCTATCATATTATCGATGCTCATAAAGAACCAATGGAAGCCGAAAGCTCACCGCATATAACACCGTCTTTTTCAAAAGTACAACTGGGCGTCTGAATGAGCGTTGATGAAGTTTGTATATAATCATGTAATTTATTAAAATGCGTCTCATTTAGGGATGGTGATTCAATAATCCTTATCAACCAGACCATATCCATTTTTGCCTGCTTGTTCTTGTGTGTGCTTCGGCAGGAGTAACTGCAACAGAAGTTTCATTTAGAAACGTCAACAGATCATTGTATATTGATCAACAGACGTTCACAGACAGAGTTTACGAGGAATCTGCGAAACTCACAGGGTTTAATAGACTCAGAAGGATGCATTTAAACCCTCTTTAAGCCAAAATTTATGCTTTCACGCCCGACAATGAGTTTATTTCGAGTGGACGACATCTAAATGCCATTGGGCCAGTGTGTTCACACGGAAGAATTTTACATTTCGGCATTCATCATAAATGATAACAATATACTAGGTAAGATCTGCACCAAGATTTTCGAAGGTCAAGTTTAAGCTGGAATCAAAACTAGATTAGATAAACTGTCGGGCGTGAAGAACGTGAAGGGCATTTTTGAAGTGAATTCAATCGAAAAACCCAAACACTTTTCGAGATCACAACAGCAACACTCAGATAGACTTCCTCTGAATGAAATAGGGAACATGGCATCTTCATTCCACATATTGAAGCTGGATTCACGCAACGAAAGTTCAATAACCCAATAACACACTCAGTGATAATGGGATCTTGAAGTGGATATTAACAAAGAAGTCAAAATCAGTTTGTCCTCGCAAATTGACATGTAGCAAATCTTGTGAATCGAAAGCCCGAAAAATCTTTTACTTTCACAATCAGCTGACTTAGTGGTGTAGTTCACCTCAATTGGTGAAATGGATAACTCAACGCTCATCTATCAATGAAAGATCAAATAAATACGAAATTGACTAAATCTCTCAATTGGCATCGATCGAAATATATAAAGTAAACGTGGAATTGAACACGAATGCTACAAGCTCAAACTTCAAACGAGCGTCTCGAAACCTGCATTCCTAGAAGCGTCAAGCTTTGTCAGCTCATTGCACTTGCCTTATCACCTATATAATTTAACAGCTCACGTAACATTTGACATTTGCTTAATAATCACCTATAATTTAACCTGCAATTTAACATTTGCTTAATAATTTAACATCTTTGTTACCTGTAATTTAAAATCTTGAAAAAAATGACTACAAGTGATTACAAGAGAGAATAACTGCATGCGAATTCGTTCTGTTTAATTCTGACTCCATCGATGATGGAGTGTTTTATTTATATTCACATAACAAATTATGCACTTAGCTGATGTATAAGTCGTTCTAATAGAATTGATGCTTTTTGATATATTTTGTTGTACGCAGTCGTTACTGAATTATGAAGCAAAGATTTTGGCGAATACAGTTCCAAGTTTTTCCAGGATAACGAAATTAAATGGCTGAAAAAGCTTGCCGTAGAGAGCAAGTTGAAAGCAAGTTAAAGAGCAAGTTAAACAGCTGAAAGCAATTAGAGAGCAAGTTCGCGATAAATGAATTAGCATCTAAATTTCATTCTCGAAGTCTACGAAAGTGCCCATTAGGCTAATTATGCCTATTTGTTCATCAGAACTTATCAGTAAGTGCCTATTAACCACGCAAAGAGTGTAGGTTTCGAACTGATTTCTTCTCTGAAGTGAAAATAATGAAATTAATGTCTCTTGTCGAACTTGTAATCAGATTGTTAATGGCACGATCGCTGTAATCTAAGATTGCAGTCTCGGAATCAAGAAAGCTCATGGGATGAGAAAAATAATGAGCACTGCGGCAAGAGAACCTTAAATTTGTCAGAGCATTGAAAATGTCCCGCTTAACCAGCAGTGTGGTACGCATCAGCAGGAAAAGAAATTAATATGCTACCGTGAAACCTGAGAGTTCGGTTACTTTGAAGATGGTAACCTTTATAGAGCTATAGTAACCTATTGACATTGATCTATAGTGATAGAGTGTACATGAATGAGCGCGTTTGAGCTTGTTGTTGAGATAGGTTTATGAAAATAGCCATATTTCCTCAAAATAGCGGAATTTATCAGCAAAATACATGATATTCTAAATGCAGAGATTCCGCTGGATCGAACGGTGTATAGAAATTCTTATGTTACTGGGCAAAGCTGAGAGCACGGTAGGCTTGAATGTGCTAACCCCTATAGCATCAGGAAAATAGCTATATCTCCTCGTAGAGGTTGAATTTCTCAGCAACTTTTCATTTTCAGAAAGCAGAGGTTCTGCTCAATCGAATGGTGTATAAATATTAATATGTTACCAGGCAGACCTGGGAAGACTTTAGGCTTGAATTTATCAAACCTGTATTTCTATAGTAAGGTATAATATCCATTGATCTATACTGATCTAATGCATATCAATGAGCACCTCAGCGCTAGTTGAGATAGCTTTAATAAAATGCCTATATCTCCTCAATTAAGCCAAATTGCTCAGCAAAATTTTTAATATTTTGAATCTAGAGGTTCTGGTGGATCGCACGGTGAAAAGAAATTCGCATGTTTCCGGGGAAACCTGAGAAGACGGTTAGCTCGAAGATCGTAACCCGCCAATTGCTAATATGAACGTATTGATTGCTCTATAGTGATCAATTTGTTTGAATGAGCGCGATTGCGCTATGGAATTGAGGCAGATCTAATTAAATGGCTATAGCTTCTCAGGAAAGCAAAATCGCTCGACAGAATATATGTTTTTCTGAATGAAGAGATATAGCTGGATCGACTGATACAAAAAAATTCATTTGTTACTGGGCAAACTTGAGAAGACGGTAGCCTTGAAGGTGGCACCCGGGATAACATTAATAAAGTGCCTATATCTCCTCAACTAAGCCATATTGCTCGACAAAATTTATAATATTCTGAATCTAGAAGTTCTGGTGGATCGAACGATGAAAAGAAATTCGCATGTTTCCGGGCAAACCTGAGAAGAAGGTTAGCTCGAAGATTGCAATCCGCCAATTACTAATATGAACGTATTAATTGCTCTATAGTGATCAATTTGTATGAATGAGCGCGACTGCGCATCTATTTTAGATGGATCTAATAAAACGGCTATATCTCGTCAAGTAAGCAAAATCGCTCGGCAAAATATATGTTTTTCTAAATGTAGAGATTCAGGTGGATCGACTGTTTTACGAATATCCACATGTTATCAGGCGAACTTGATGGTACGGTGGGCTGGAAGATGGCAAACCGTATATCATTGATAAAATAGCTATATCTCCTCATCTAATGATAATTGCTCGGCAAAATTTATAATATTCTGAAATTCTGAGCAATTTAATGGTGCAAGGATATTTATATGTTACCGGGCAAAGCTGAGAGTACGGTTACCTTGAAGATGGTAAACTGTATAGAGCCATAGTAACGTATTGATATTGATCTATAATTCGAGAGCAGGAGCTGCAGATGGTGCTTAAATTTATCAAGGTAACCAACATTGCCTATGAAAATTTGCAAAGTGCTGCAATTTGTTTGTGTAACTTATGATTTTTGCAATTTGTCCTGGCTGGACTGAAAGGAAAACATTTTGTCTGCTATTCCATCAATTGTTCATAATTTTTTTGTTGGTGAATGGCTGATTCGTCACCACATCAGACGGATGATTTTGTGCGTGGTGAATTCTCAGAAGAGGAGCGTGACACGCAATCGGTCCATTTGATTAATGTCGATCAGGTTAGCTTCGGATCTATCGTTCGTTATCCATTATTACCATAAATACTTGCCACCATCCTGAATTTGTCCGTCGTCTTGCACTTTCTCGCAGCATTTCTTTCATCACTTTGATGTCCGTTCCAACTGGTTTAGTGTGTTCGCTTACCTTTTATTGATGTTACTCGAATAACAATAATCTTCATCTCTTCTAAATCGAGATTGGCGCATCTTAGTAGTTTCAGCGTATGATTCTTAATCAAAAAGCTAATCGCTTCAGTTGAATGAGCCTGTCCCAATTACTCTATATTGTCACCTATTGCTCCAATTACTGCTTCGGCAAACTGTTCTATTCTGTTTAGTTCCGCTTTTCAACTGTCCTATCCTGTTTTATTCTGCTCTGTCCTTTGAACTGTTCGCTTGTCGACTTTCAGCTTTAAAAGCTGTCCTATATTGTTAGTTCCGCCCTTCTAACTGCTCTGTTCAATCCTGAAAATGGAACAGGAATGGAACATTACACTTGAAACACAAACATCAGATATCCTCATTTGAAGTGCATTATTCAAAAATATATCTTGTGCTAATTCTCGCACATTTCAGAGATTCATCTGTTTCGATGTGGATCAGTTAAACGATGCGAAAGAAGAATTAATGATAAGACGTTCCGTTTCTGTGAACAAGAAAGTTGCATGGCGTTTCAGAACCAATGCTCCGACCAGATATATTGTCTATCCATCCTGTGGTATCCTTCATGACAATGAAAACATTAAAGTGCGCTTCACCATGCCTCAAAACTATATTTTCTCTAATGCAGCAATCGCCAATTTATTACTGTATTTCGTTCTTGCATGCAGTGTTCTCATAGCCCCTTGATCGAATAATGTTTCCGATTACCAGCAGCTGTGAAACTTCTGCGATAATTTTCGCCTCTATTTTGAAACGCACCATTCCTTATTGTTATTTGTTTAGGTTACAATTGAACTGGTGAATAATCGATATCATCCATATCATAAACTGTCCATTCAAGCCATACTGCTACCAGATGGATGCGATGAGCGAAGTGTGTGGAAGCACAAAAGCGCAAAAAACGTTCAAAATGTACAAACGATTCGTTTACGGCTCAGTACAATGCTCATGAATATTGAATATAGTGAATACATTGGAAAAGAAAAGGTTTCGAAGTTGTTTCGTTTGATTCCTTCTTGGCTGCCTTCAGGCACGAATCAAAATAACGTTTGGGACTAAGCTGACTTTCGCCAACCTTTTACGGATTTTTGATCCAGAGAGACTTTGTTTTGCATTTATTCAAAGAGCAAGCAATTAGCTGGTGTTCGTGGCCACCAGTTAGTAGTTTGCTTATCTGTGCGAGTAATAAGATTTCTTATTCATTGTTAACAAATATTCTATGACAGGGATATTCCATACAGCTTGTTGGAGAATCTTTCACTAGTTCTATTGTAACTAGTGAAACTAGGTATTTATATGACACCTTCTATTTATATGACACCTTCCATGAATGATCAGTGTTGTGAAAGTATTTGTTTGATTCGCTGTATTGATTGTCGCGAACGATATGATTCGTCAGAGGGATAAACGTAATCCAGGAATAGTACGACCAGTAGCAGTGCTCTATGAGTTAACCTTTGCTTTGTACATTAGCTGTTGACGTATACATATACAAGGATACTGCTGCCTTATTAATTCGCATGATGAAATGCAATTTTTGTATGTATTACTTGCATGATTACTTTATCCCTTTATGCTCGTATGCTATTGATCCTTTATGTTTCGATAATATGAGGCAGTGTTACTGCAAATAAACGCCGAAATTATGTGCACTCGTTGAAGGATCAGCACTAGTTCTTAGGATCTTTCCATTGTGCTGCTATGAACATGATTGACCAATTCGAAACTTAATAAACTGCTTACTTCTAAATATATTTCAAGGAGACAGAAAGCGCAAATGACTTGCTCTGTAGTGTAATGGCTCAAAGTTCAACAGTTGGCTCGGATCGCGTTAAAGAGTTGAAGAATCTGGTTGACATGTTAGAAGCAGACATTCATGAAATAAGGGCTAATACTGAACAAACAATCAAACTGAAATCTTTCCTGAAAAGAGCACTTCAATCAAGGTATCCACTGTACTTCCATAGTTCAATTCCTGTGGGCAGTCGATGACTTTGGATTCATTCGATCGATTTCTTTGAATATTCACAGAGTAACACCATAAATATACGGAGCTAATAATTTTTTACGACTCAAATATTCATTCAAGATTGCTCGTAAGAAAAAATCTGTTTAATGACAGCATAACTGCATTGCCATTCCTTCACTGAAGTATCCAGACTTCACGCCTGTCACAAATTAAAATCTGCTCAACTTTTTTCGAAATCCTATAGTTACGCAATTTCCTCATCAGATATTATTCGACTGTTTGTTTTTGGTTTGTTAATTAATACATCTTGATGAGAGATGGTCACTTCATTGTGATGCGCTGATCATCAACAACTCCATGGTAAGACGATTGTTTTGCTGAAGAGCCATGAGGAAGTTCATTAAAGAGTGTTGAAATTTATAGGAAGAATACAGAGAACGAGCTCAAGATAAGACTTGCTGACGAAGAAAAACAGACAAAAAAATGGAAAGATGAATTAGCGAAGAAAGAATTCGAATTGCAGTCCGTTCAACAAACACACAAGTCAATATTCGGCGGACCACCTCAACAATGCACCATATCATGAAATGCTATAATGCAATTTAAATCGTGAAATGATAACCGTTTTTCAGAGTGAACCAGTCAGTTTTCGCTCAATCTTTTGATGCTCCATGTCATTTGGTTCAACAATAAAAACTCTCATCTTATTCGGAGAAGGATTTGGTGAACTGCCACCAAGTTTACGGAATCCTAAATCTCAAATGTGCATGTTTATCGTAACGAATGGCTCATGAAACAATGAATAAGCTCCAGAAAGTCTTTTCGGAGAATCCATGAGGAGTATTCAGCTCATAGAATTGATTTTCCTCATGGCCCTTTGTGTGCAACATCGAGTTTGTTATGGATCAAAAGAAGCATCGATCAAAAATATCAATTTGTTGCATCACTCTGACGATATGCACTAATTACCATGCAGTAGTCAATTATGAATTTCGCTTTCCTTTATTGATGCCTCACAGCAACAATTCTCAACGGTATACCACCGATGCAAATAACAAATAACAAATCCTTAAACAGTCAAAAACACCGCATTTTAAGAGCGATTGACTGATTATTAATGAGCAATGGTCAAATTAACGATAAGTGTGTTAAAGACACGCAAATAATTTGCATATCACATTCAATAACGACGCTCGATACTTCTCGTCTATTCATCCTGTTAAATGATTGGTGTAAATAAGTTTCGAGAAGTTAATGTTACATGATGAGTTATTGTTAATGAGCACTTAACACGTCTCGTATTCAGCTCACGAATTCCAATGCAATGTGGAGGCAAGAATATTGACATTAGTTGCGTCTTGTAATGCCTGAGACAATCCGTGCGATTTATTATGTTTTGCTATTGGAACTGTTTTTGCTCTAATGATAGCATAATTATTCTCCTTCAGCAGAGCAAACGTTATCTCATGCATTCCTCGCTCGTTCTGAGGAATGGACAGGAAAACGTTCGACTTTATGCGACGAGACTACGTGAAAAACGAAAGGAACGGCTTTGTTGTTTGTCATTAGTGTGAATACAAAAGCAATGATATTGTACACATATTCATAAGAAGAACCGATTTCTAGATTGAATAAACTATTCAAATTTGGAAGTGAAATTTGTGAACAATGAAAATCTTTTAAAATATGAATGATAGATGAGTTTCTATGAGAATGTGTGATGAAATTTAATGCTGGTGTCGATGGCAACAAATACTCTTTAGATTTGCTAAATACTTATTCATTTCCCAAGCGCCTCGAGGGAATGTCACTGGGCTATATTCAAAAGGCTCATTGCTTGAATTGGGCACAAATCTTGTTGCCCCACTAACTGGCAATGCGAGCGCACAATTTCGCGCATCCAAGCAAATATTTAGTCTCCATCATCAAACGTTCCCAGCTGTGTCAGAAGATCAATGCCGAATCATCGGGGTATTACGAAGCAAGTAAATGTAAATTGTTCTACGAACGAATGTAACTGAGATGATCACATGCACATACAAGTTTTTAGCCGTTTAGATGAAAGTGAATATGAAATGAACTGCGCTCATGCGTGCTTTTGATTCATGCATCACATTTTCTGTGCATCATCTATCTATGCGTGAATGCCTCTGTGCTTGTAAACGATTATGACGGCGGCGCTTCACTGTGTATCTTATATGAATGAATATATGCGCATGCATGCTTACGAGATAGGGAGAAGGCTTGAGAGAGCGCAATGATATAATGATGCATAATAGAGAATGTTTCATAATGATTGCGGCTATTGGTTGGAATTGCAGTTGTTGTTGATATTATTTAAAGAAATATCAAGAGTGATTGAATAAATTCATTCATCAACAATATTCATTCACTAGGGACATTATGAATGATAGCATAATCGAATTAAGAACAAGAACACTTTTAGAAGAAAGAGCAAAAGAAGATGAACACACATAAGCTTAGAACTGATGAGATATGATATCCCAATTTCGGTTTTAGCACTTCCTCAAATCAGTTTGTATATTTCACTGCTCTCACTCGGAGAAGTTTCCATCAGATTATTGTTTTACTCTCGTAATTAATTCACCGTTTCTGCTAGCAGCATTATGTTCACATCAATTGATGCTCTTCTGCACACCAAGACTGAATCTAATAATAGTCGATCGCCAGGTGAGAATATCACACATCTCATAATCTTGATGATGGATCGGAGTTCAAAATAATTCGGATTTTGGTCCACTAAACTTACCCTAAGCCTCATTCACTAGTAACATTTGGGGTTCACTTCTTAAATCGTGAAAATTTACGGAACCACTTTGAACTCTTATCAAGCAGTACCAGAGCGATTCCAACGGAACCATCGATATCACGAAAATATGTCAAGTTTGATGCAAAACCACCCGATGCACTTCTTCAAACTTCCTCAAATCGCGAGTATTGTATTTTTTAACGACCCCAGAAGTATAGTTTCACGTGCTCCATTGAAAATCCAACTCCGAGAATGATTATTTTCAGCGTGCTCGTCTGCACAGTCAGTATCGGCAACAGCACGTTATGTTGATGCCAATACATCGAATGCTAGCACAAAGTTTCCGATCACGATCACAAACGATCAAAAGAGCCATGACGGTGATCGTACTTGCGCTGATCGTAATCCTCACGGTAACACGTCTCCGTCGAATTCGATGAGTCAACGACAGCTCTCGCCACTATCTATGAATTTCTCGCATCCCCAGATATCGTATCCAATCCTCAATCCGTCCACTATACCGTTCCTTTACGATCACATCGCTCTCACTTGTGAGTTGTTCATCTTTTCTTATTTACTTCCATTTCACTTTTGCTATGTTCAACGTCCACCTTCCAGATCTAATTGGCTTTGATATTGGTGAATTGAGTTTGAATTGAACGAAAAAAAAACCTCCAGAAGTTTTTATAAGCAGTCAAATACTACTCCAATATTTTAAAGCTAAGATCATGAAAAATGAATGCGAATGCAAACATCGAGCAATAGGGGCACATTAAAAATTTCTTTTGTATCGGCATGTATTGAGCGATGAGCACCTTTTTTGCGAGTTCGTCAACTTGCAAAAAATAGCAGACAAACGCGTCTTTTGTGTTTGATGCATTTTTGGACTCGATCCCCTTTCTTCTTTCCGCAACTTTGAGTTTGACGCTCAAAGCTGCCCAATTATGACTCTCAAGTGCTATCTATCTTCAGTGGGTGCGTGGCAAACGTTAGGAAAAATGCGACGTCCACGAACCGCGTTCACCAGCGAACAACTGATGGAACTGGAGAAACATTTCGCCGAAAATCGATATCTGTCCAGACCTCGAAGGTATTGCAGTTGTTTTGCCAACATTATCAAATTAGCTCGAGAGCCTTCGCCTTTCTATTTTCGGTGATCAAGGATGTAGTTGAGATGTGGGGGTGGGGGGAGTCGGAGGTTGATTTTTTCAATTCTTTAGATATAATTTTAATTTTTAGATATCAACTGGCACAAGAGCTGAACTTAACCGAAACGCAAGTGAAAATTTGGTTCCAAAATAGAAGAATGAAAAATAAGCGATCACTGATAGGTAATTGATGCTTGAAGTGTTTTATTGTGAATAAAATTTCCGAATACTATTTGTTCATATGTGCGCCATGTTTTTTTAACACTTGAATTGCACTGCAATTGTTGTGTCGTTGCAATACATGAGCATTGTTTTCAGTGACTCCGATTAGCGACAATCTTATGCTCATTGCTCACATTACTACTATTATTAGCATCACTGTTACCGTGTCATCACTGTTACCGTAGATATTAATTCTTTTGCTATTTCTTCTTTTTTGTAATCCAGTTGCACTCGACTGATGAGCAAACATTGGTTAACATTTGCAGCTATGAAATGAATGAATACTTTCAAAGTGAGAGATATTCCGTTTTTTTCAATTTCTTTTCGGATTTTTTGATACGGACAGAATGCAATGTGAGATCAGTGTCTGATAGTGATTTTGCGACAATATATTCGCAATATTTATGCGTAATGCTTTCTTTCAAGATATATTCAGCCCATTGTGTAATATTTTTCATCATCCTCTGTAGTGAATGGCTTCCGGATAGGAGAAAATTCGTTTATTTTGACTTTTTTGCCATGAAAGAAGTAATAAATACCAACTCGCTCTTTGTGCAGTGAAATACCGTGAAAACATTCATGTTTGTTTGGTGTATCGTGCGGTTGAAAGGATTTCCGGGAAGCAGTTGCTTGCTTAAGTGTCGACTTTCGGGATGCTTATCTCAGATAATAAGATTCATTTTCGCACAATGTGTTGATAATTGCAATGTGTTTCAGTCCAGTACATTTGAGTGAACATTTTCATAATACATATTCATTCACTCGTAGATACCGTATCCACACAACGCTTCTTGCCCCATGCGTTGCTAGTTGCTGCTGCTCACATACATCATACATATGTGTGTATATGTGTATACTTGGCTTTTAGAAATCCAATGAAGCACTAGAAATTGACTACGATAACTGTTGAGAGAATTATCGTTGCGATGATAATCCAAATGATTCGCCGAAATGCTTAAACGATCAGAATGAGCGAATTCCCAATGGGGCGGCTATAGATCATCGCAATCTTCAATCGAACCAAGTCTACCACCACTAAGACAGCATTTGCATGATGTGTCTGCTTGTTCACACATATCCCTGCGTACTTGGACTATGCGCTAGTATTTTTCTGATGTGTAAGCATACTGATTCCTCGCAAATTATATATTCCAATTCACTCATCATATGCTCTTATATCCAGTGCCGTTTTTTGCTTGCTTGAAGTGCTATGAATCATTTTTGATCGGTTTAACTGCAGCGCATTTTTTTTACTTCTAACACATTATCAGATTCAATCGCATACGGGGTTCCTTTGTACTCCAGTTCCGGTCCAATCACACGAATCATTCCAGTGATTGTACGCAGAACATGTTATCCTTCCGCTACTGTGCTCTAATGCAGATCGCATTGTAACACATTGAATTATCATCAGCTTGGTCAATTATATGATTTTAGAGTACTGTGTGACTGGAATTACAATACGGGTGTATTGTGAGAGTAAATTAACGCAATTTCAGTGCTGTAAAGAAAAGGAATGCTATCACAATGAAGGGAAGGCAAATGTCCGAGGAAAGTCAACGAATTTCCTGTAATTTATGAATAAGAATTTAAAAATTTCAGTTTTCATGAAAATATTAATAAAAATTTCAGTTTATTCAACAATGTATTGATCAAGATATTGAATATTTTCACATGAGGATTAACACTTTGTAACACTTCGACGAATCAACGTTCTGATTTAGTCAACAGAATAAATTCAGTCAACAGTTAACAGAATATAAGAGTATAGTTTCCAGGTTACGAGGGAACATATGAATTGTACCGACGCACCCTCCCTTCCTTTTAGTTTTAATCTGTCTCTTAAGCTTAGTGCGAGGCTTGAGCCTGAAAGTAGGCCTAATTCAAACGGATTTAATTGAATGCTGGGGTATCGGGTGAAACAGATCAATAAGATAATGAAACTCCGATGGTTATCAGATTCTGATCGAACCAACGGCGAATTTATGTGATAGTAATGGTTGCCGGTCCAATATTTTGAACATTGAACTGCTGCATACCAATCGTTATGCCCTTCTTCAAACTTTCTATTTGCCAATCCATCAAGACTACAGTCAGTTCAGCTGTGAACGTACCCTGCTTTTCTGTTGGTTGACACTGAGCAAAATTCACACCACATATGGCAGAAGTTCCAGCTTTACCGATCGTACATTTTTGGTAGGCGTATAAAGATTGTGATACGACACAATCATTCCCAGTAAGTTCATCCGTGAATTCTGGTATCGTCACTGACCCTATACTTCTTCGAGAAAGTGATGCCCAATTAGCTGCATAGGTGAGCTGAAATTTGTTCTTTTGGATCGTTGTTAAGGATATGCATCTCAAGCATCTATGTATGGATCTGTGTAAAGCGAGTGACCCCCGCTACATTGCCAAAACGAAGTTTTGAGGTTCAGATGACCATTACGTTCAATCTTATTAGCACATTCATGATGGTTATCGACATTCTCTTAGACAGTTGTATTCCTCTGTATTCATGCAATCGATTATGATTGCATGAAAAGCTATTGTCTATGACATGATTCTCATTCTTTTCAGACGTGTTGTGTTCACTCTCATAGCTGTGACATGCGAATTTTGTTCTATTGATGAGTTTTTCTCATTCAATTCATCTCATTTCACTTCTTAGTTAGAATCATTTTCTCATTCTGTAGCCTATACTATTTATTGGATGCGCTGACGAGTGTTGACAGCCGAAAACAACAATACAGCGATCGAACTGAATTTCTCAACAACAATCGATAGTCAAACAATCAATTACAGAGTGTATTTGATAGAATGAGAATTTGACTTTAATTGTTCAGTGAAATGAATGAGAAAATGGCAAAAGAAAACACTTTTGGTGATAAAAGCTATGAGAGTGATTATAGCAGCAAGAAAAAGAATGAAAACCCTTTTAAAACATGAATGAAAACTAGTATTAACTATAAAACATTCACAAAGATAAGAGTTTAGCATAATGACGGTTTTGCGATCTAACAGGATTTCAGGTTGGTCAAAAAGAGGATGCACAGTAGCTGCTTGAAGGGAGGAAATCTCGAAAGAGCCATGAAACTTACAATATCCGTGACTGTTTTTCTGACCGCTTTTGCAGCGTTCTGTTGGTTAGTCGATATTCCACTAGCACCTTGAACGTTTTGACCCGGATAGAACCATAAGAGCTGAGGAAACACCGAGAGTTCGACGGTGATTGTGCTACCCTGGCCTATAATGAGCACGATGGCAGTTACTATCACATTCTTGCATCAGTTTTTCTTGTATTGTGAGTTTCACAAGACATTTTTGCATCTTGATAGCAGCTCACTCCAGTAGCCCTACCACAGCAAAACACAGATCAACTTAACCAAAAGCCTCGCCAGAAGCGCTTTAGGAAGGAAGTCTGTCGTGAAAAAAAAAAGAAAGGCAAGGTCTCTACGTCGATCCACCAAAAAATAATTTAGTGAATGTTTCCTGACTCCGTTTAGTCGTCATTGGTTGGCGAACAATTCAAATGGTTTTTGTGACATCACCGAAAACGCTTCGACGTATCAGCGAGCACCAGGTTCCGATCCAGCATGTGTGGATAAATTCAAAATGTGTGGATAAATTCATGTGTGGATAAATTCAAAATCAGAAAAATAACCTGGGCCAGGTATGCCACCATTACATGAGTTGACATTCGTAACGGTGACGAGAATTATTGAAAGCACAAAAACGATTGAAGTCCTTCTTTGGCGCACTTCGAAGCTAACCATTTTTGACAGTTCTGAGAATGAGGTAGGACGAAATTGCTGGCGATATTCAGAGCACTTGCTTACTGATACGATCTTTCGGCATTGCGTTGCATGCTTATATACGTTTTTTGTTATCATTTGTGAATTTGGATGGGCTGAATGAATCAAAAACGTTTCACGTTGAAAATAATTTTAACGAACAAATAAAAAATCACATCGCACTTTTGACAGCTTTTTCAAATGTTCTGTGGTTTATTTGCGCATGATTTCTGTTTTGTTGAGGCATCAGCATTGTCAAACGGATATTTATGTATTGTTCCGTGTGCGGAAAATATTTATCTTGATGAGACTTGTACTTTGCAGTCGAACCGATACTTTTCACCTTCGTAAATGATCCAGTCATATTTCGAGCGCTTTGCTTTTCATGTAATGTTATTGCTTGTACATCTTTACATGATCAGAGCACCAATAAAACACCCTTCAAAACATTTTTCACTCACGCTGATGGTTGTTTAATGGCGTACTTCTGGAAAATATTGCACTGTCTATGGTATGGGCGAATCTCGAGACAAATTGGATGATTTTAAGCCTTTTATGCCTTTCGGTTTTCAAACAGTTTCTGCACAGGCAACAACACCATGATATTGTTTGCATCTCATCTATGAAGACATCTAGGAAAGTTGCTCACGGCTGTGTTTGCTCAGTGATTGAAAGTGATACGATAGTGAAAGCAAAAAAATAATAATAGAGTTTTTATGAACGCTACATTCGTTGCCAGATAAGTGAGTAAACACTATCGTGTATGTCTGCTGGTATGATGGAGCATTGCTCCGAAATGTGCTCAAATATTCTCATTATGAGACGATGCAACTTTTCAATCCCCGAATAGATTTTTTCTTCAAAATTCTTATTGTTAGACCGTTTTTTAATTGCAATTCTGATCGACGGGTAATTCAGCAATGAAATTTTATTTAAATAATCATCTCGACATTCAGGAAAAATCACGAGGAACAAACCGATATGATACAAAGGGAACGTGGGATAACAGTTTTCAGTATGTTGAAGTGTGTTTCGAATGCCAATGCGGCAGCTGCCGATTGACATTGACAAGTTTGCCATTATGGCCGCGACATTCGAAAACCAATGAAGTATAGAATTCCCAACTGCTCATCTTTCATTTCAAATTGATTAGAGGTTGGACTGCTTTTGACTGAATTTCATCGATCTCCAATCAGGTTTAGGCTTGAAATCATGAAATGCTGCTTTCGCATTTACAACGGTCATGAATGGCTTAGATCAATTCGGGAGGGTGGTCCGCTTTCTTTCTTTGTAAACTGTTCATCTTCATATCAACGTACGATGTCCACATATCTGACGTATTCGCGCATGTGTTGGTAAAAACGATTTCATCTTCGTTGAAAAGAATCTCATGCAACAACAATCCCACTTACTATCGTATTCTATCAAATTTATTTTACATCATCACGGCATAGCATCAATACTAATTTTACTCATTTCCTGACCGAAATACAAATTTCCTGACCCCTTCCATTAACCCATTCGACACCCCCAAATTACCCAAAACGGGTAATTTCATTTCCTATGAAAACCACTGTCCTAGACCGTTATGCTGCTCATTATTGCAATCGATTATGATTGCATGAAAAGCTATTGTCTATGGCACGCTTCTCATTCTTTTCAGACGTGTTGTATTCACTCTCACAGCTATAACATGCGAATTTCGTTCTATTGATGACTTTTTCTCATTCAGTTCGTCTCATTTCACTTCACAGTTAGAATCGGTTTCTTGTTCAGTAGCATATACTATTTGTTGGATGCGCTGACGAGTGTTGACAGCCGAAAACAACAATGCAGCAATCGAATATTATTGCTTAACAACGTTCGACAGTCAAATGATCAATTATAGAGTGTATTTAATAGAATAAGAATTTGACTTTAACTGTTGAATAAAATGAATGAGAAATTAGCAGAAGAGAACATTTTTGGTGATAAAAGCTATGAGAGCGATTACAGCAGCAAGGAAAAGAATGAAAACCCTGTTAAATTGAATGAAAACCATGTTAGGTCCGGACGAGCTGATAAGAGAATGAAGAGTGTTGCCATCAACTAACCGCAATTACATATCCGAGTTAAAAACACCATCATAATGGTGTTTTTATTTATCATAACATGTAACACCATCATCATAACATTTAACACCATCATCATAACATTTATTTATTTATCGTAATTTCTATCATAACATGGCAGCTGTACAAAATATTAATTCCCCGATCCCCTCCATTACCCCTTGAAATCTCCAAATTACCCAAAATGGGTGATCTTACCCCTATGAGGTTTATACAATCAACGATATATGAGAAGAACGAAACAAATAACTTGTATATTACATGATAAATTATTTGGATTTTATCATTTCAAATATTACAGTGGTAGTAAGATTGTTATTTTCAGTCAGTGACACATTACATGAGTTTTGTTTCAATCTACAGCTGATCAGTGGTTAGATTTGCTGACGGTTCCAAATATCTGCTCAGTTCTTCGGTATCGATCGACCAAAATTCTTGACAAGGCAAATACGAATTGATGAAGCTGTTCGAAACATTCACTGATTTCGGTTTATTACGCTGCCATCTGGCCTGCAACGAATTGCAAAACTTTGTCATGCGCATTACATTTATACATTGTCTTGAAACAGGTGCTAATTTTGTTGATATTCCAATGATGCAAGAGACACCAGCTTACAGCTGGATCGCTTTTCGACAGTGTCGCTTTCAAGAAACGATAACATATTGCTTAAATACCCCTCTCATCTTTTTTGTTACTTGTACAAGAAATTCGAAATGGAGAGGTTAATGCATGCATATCAGTGGGACACGTTAATTACACTGGCCTCGTTTTGTGCTTGATGAATACTGCACGAGAATAGCGATTGTTGTGAACGCTCTGAAATTAATTAGTATATGCTTTTGAAGCTGATCGTGAGTCAGTTCATCATCATATTGCATTTATGTTCGCGACGTTTTCGAGGTTTGCATTAAACGAAGACAAGAGTTGATTTCGGCCGAAAATGAATTGTGAAGTCAGAAAGAAATGGAGCGAAGATAAGTGGGAGCTGACGATACTGGCGAGTGGAGGGTTTGCGTTTCGGTCGGTACTTGTAGTTGGGATGAGCGCTTAGATGTTTCACTCGGATCGATTCCGCTTCTTGCACGTACGGTTGCTTTTGCACATGCGACATTCCCTTCCACTGTTTACCTTCAAACACGTTCACCGTTACTGATGCAAAGCAGTCAACTGCGATCAGATTCTTTTCCCAGAGCCATTTTGAATGATATCAAAAGAAATGATTCCTTACCAGCCAAAACGTTGCCTGCTTGAGGCTCACTAACATTACTAATATTAGCATACTGTTCGGTTTCATCCAAATTTATCTCTGTAAGAATTGCTCGAAGATAGAATCCGGTTTGTTCAGGAACGGGAACTAGTGAATTGAAAGTGTTTCAAGACCTAAAATCTTGCTGAGATCCGCGTTGTGCATTCCCGGATTTTCAGTCGCTATCTGTTTTCGCATCATACGTGCCCAAACCATGAAAGCGTTCATTGGACGTCTTATTCGGATAGTTTGTGTCTCTAAAGAATTTTTAGTTAGCAGATGGTGTGTGCACTGAATCGCAGACCAATTCATAGTGCTGACGAAATTCCGAAAATCAACACTTCGTGAAGTTCAAAATTTAAGAAACTCATAAACGAGTCTCAAATTTGATCACCAGATACTTCAATGGGTTTAACCTCTATTAGGGAATTGGCACACATTACTAATGTCCGAGTAAAACTTTCGCGAAAACGTTGCTGATGATTGCATGAGTTCCAGTGCTGATTCTGCAATCAAAGCTATCGATAACTTAGCTCAACTTCCATCAAGGCTGACCACAGGCATCGCTAAACGAATGATAAAAACGAGTTTTATGAATTACTTCTTAGAATGCAAAATCTCACTCATTGTGTGAAATGAAAGGCGTAAAGAAATGCTGGAAGTGATAGCAGATAGGTAGACGCTTGTGATGAGCTCAGATTGCTAGCTCAATAAATTTAAGACTCTCGTCATACTGAACATCACAAGACAAACGCAAAAAGCCTTTCATACTATCAAAAAAAATCACTTCTTTATACCGTGTTTATGCAAAACTTTGAATTGAAACAAGACGCTCTGAATCATTCCCCAATAATTTGAAGTTTACTTCGTTCGGTTGAAGAAACTCATTGTCAGCAGACAACAGGATGTTCATAGGCATTATTTTGCAATGTTTTATTATTATGGTAAAATTTTGAGGAACGTTTTTTTTGGAATATGAGGAACCAAACAGCTGTATCATTCGTAACAACAACAATTTGAACGTGACGACTCATCTTCTTTCCCAGTTAAAATGGAACAACAGAAGAACACCTGCCCTCGCAATTCTAAATTCTTATTTTGCTGCTTTCCAACGATGAATTAATTTTACTCTCACTGCAAATCCCCAACAACTACACTTCATGTAGGATATAATCACTATGCTTAATTCTTACTTCATTATTGAACAAAAAGACTGATCAATTGTAGACATATACAGTAATCAATGATCTATGTGGATCAATTGTACGAGTTCAAACTGGATGCGCGCAAAAAACTGGATACCACATCGTATTCTCCAAAATGCGCTGAATATGAGATGATTTCACAAGAAATTATTTTCCATGGTGCGGAAATGAATAGGTGAAACGAGCGATCCAGTGTGAACTGATCGCAACTCAACAATTTCCGAAATGATGAAACTTTTATCAGACCATCGCAAATCAGCAAAAACAATCACATTCAGTCATCCTCAAAAACATCATCAATTAGTGAAATAAGCAGTCTGAAGATCCTAACAGAGCAGGAATGAGTGAAGGTTGAAAACATGAGAATGCGACAGAAACCGAAAACGATTTCGAGTTTATTGTTAGCCAAACAGAAAAAAAATGGAGAGGAGGTTTCCTATTTGCTTACGATCAGATATGTTAATTCGGATGAATCAACAGCATTCGTCAAAAAAAATGTTTCCAAATTTTTTCTATGACCATCCACCTATGTTGGAGCAGCGCATCAAACACTGTCTACATTAGTGATCAAGCTAAATGATGCGATTTCGTATGCATATGAGTACAAAGCGATTACAATGCAACATCCATCGCATTCTAAACATGTTTTCTTTTACGGTATTTTCGTACTGTGTAATATATCTATTGATCAGGCAACACTGTTGATCAAGCAACAACCAACCTCATCACCAAAT
This sequence comes from Anisakis simplex, assembly GCA_900617985.1. Lineage (NCBI taxonomy): Eukaryota > Metazoa > Nematoda > Chromadorea > Rhabditida > Anisakidae > Anisakis > Anisakis simplex. Next base: position 21,129 of record UYRR01031024.1, on the reverse strand, counting down.
ATTAAGGCACACTTGAGTTCAAGCATTCGGCTTTTTAACAACGCTTACGTTTTGTCCGGTTGGCCAATAATATTTATGCGTTTGCCAATGAGAACAGCTGAACATACACTGATAAAAGAACCAATAACATGCATTGATAAAACGTTGATAGAATGTTTTATCGATGTGTGTCCAACTGTTCTCTTTGTTGGTCATGTAAATCGATCTGATTTTATGGCTGCTGCAGCTCATTAGATCAGTCGTCATGTCATGCTTTCACATCGAACGCACTAATCTCCCAAAGTCGTTTTTAATGGTTCCAAATTTCTTGTGAGATTTATTTGTATCAAACAGTGGCTTCGTTACGTACCATTGGAAAGAATCTTTTATTCAGCACTGCTCAGCTGAAGTGCAGTCTCCTTGAAACGACTGAAAAACTGAACCGAACACTAAAACCTTTCATGAATCTTTATCTCTATTTTCAACCAATTTTCTATTGCTCTCATTCACTTCTTGGATATATTTATTATGTTTATATCTGAGGTGATGCAATGCAGTGCAGTGAGCATATCAATTACACTCGTTTATTCAAAATAAAACATTCAAATGAGAACAAATTACAGATAAGATTATGTATCACTAGAATAAATCCAGAAAAAAAAACAAGTTCCAGCACCACTTACATTACATGCTGAATTTATCTGAAATTCAGATGCGGAAGAAGTGTAACGAGAACAGTGAACGTATCAACAGAACAACCGAACCAGATCAGAGTTTCAGAAGGAAATAACATCAAAACAGGCTTGGAATCAAGCATTCCATATGAGAACAGAATAAATTCACATTTGGCTGGTACTAACACTTTGTGATGAGGATTATAATAATAACAATAAAAACACCATCATCAACAACAACCACAATAACAACAATAAAACGACTGCAATATTCATCGTGAAAACAACCGTGAATACAACGATATATACTGACAGAGGAGCAAAACATTCGGAAACTATTCACGACGCTAAACTACACATGACACAACAATTTCACATACTAACTCATGACCCGTACTGGAATCAAAACCAATCAACACTAGTGATCGCGATCTGATTGAATGATGAGAACGACAACAGATGAGGCGTTTGGATACGAATGATCAGATAAAATCGATTGATCCCGCTATTCATTATCACCTTTCCGATGAGATTTGCTGAGATCAAGGTTTGGATAGAGATGTGCTGCCTTTGAACCAGCCTGCTCACGCCCAACAAAATCTTGCCATCTCGACCAACTTTCCTTCAGATAGCGCTCGTTGAACAATTCTGCCACGTTGATCACCTCTGAACGAATTGCATTCAAAATTGCTCAATTGAAAATTGAATTCAATAAGCACATTCAATCACTACTTCACGCAAAAAATAAACACAGCTATAATACTCCAAATTCTGTATGTCAACGCAATAAAGAGGCATATCATACTGCCCGTTCAATCGACACTTTTCATACTTTTCTTCCTTCATTCAACTATCTTGGAACGAGTTATGAAACTTTGAAATTTTGCATCTAACTGCCCGATAACTTTCGGCCACACCTAATAATATGCTCTATCTCGCTCTGGTTTTAATCTTCCTATGCTCATTACATTATGGTGCTTATCATAACAGTACACCTCCTAGCGTATAACCACCATATTGTTCGAAACAATATAAGATTACCATTAAGCGACCACATATGAATGTTCTTCCTCGGTTTCTTCGGTAGTGGTGAATTACTTCGACTCATCGATCGATAGCTATCTGATGGCGATGAGCTGGGACTTTCCACTGAACGTATCGATGGCTGCGTTACTGGCGGCGTCGAACTGCTGCTACAACATTACTCGAACCAGTCTCATGCCATTGAGCAGAACAAACAAAATCGACAACCAACAAAAAAAAGATGCTGTTGTTATTCAATACCAAAACAAACGTACACTTGATCCGTAAGATTAACGTCAGCAATTGACATATTCACAGCACGATCCAGTCCCGAAATCTGAAAACGTTCTTCACTCAATTCCTTCTGTGCATTACCGCTCAATGAGCAACTACTGCACATATAACGGTCGGTCGCTATTTGCCCATTGAAGATGCAAACAAACAAAAACCAAAAAAAAGATAACGTAAAGAAACGAGTTCACACTACGATGAATCCGTCTGTTTCAAATAATGCATTATGCACTCCTCATCTAAGGCAGTATTCAGCAACGAGAATTACATTGATAGAAGATACGTATCGCACACCAACATGAAACATAAAACATGAAAATATTCAATAATACTCGACTAACCTGAAGAAACATGTTGAACACCTCCAAATGTCTCTCTGAATGATTCACATAATTATGCAAATGATTCAGCAACTCGTCGCAAGCCACTCGAAACTGCTCATCTCTGCAACTCATTCAGTCTTCAAAATGTTTCACAAGAAATCGCACTCGTTTGTGAAATTATCACGAATTATTCAAATAGATAGATATTCATAGACTTTTCTGCAATGAAGTGTTAGTTACAATGAAATATCACCTCAAATTATCACAAACTTACTTATTTCCAGGATTTTTCAGCTTATTACATTTTATCGTCTTTGCAGTGAACGGCTCTTTGGAATCTCGTGAAGCGATAAGTGCACAAATACATTCTCTGCATCTGTTCACATCGTTCGTTGACAGCTCACTTTTACGAATTGTTGATAGAAGTGGTTCGAAACGCTGCAAAATAAGTATAAACCCAAAAGTCTTATTTATACACCACAAAAAATAACTCATTCAAGTCAAATGCAGATTTATCATATAAATATCATCATCACCCGGTTCAAGCATACTGTGCACTAATAAATAAAATGTGATAAACTTATGCTGAATGCAAACGATAACCCAATCTCTCAAATATGAAAAAAAACAAGAAACGAAGTAACACTGCCCCGTATTAAGCAAACCGCAAGAAATGCAACCAACCATAGGAATATTGTAGATGAACGAATCGCAGAGTTTGATTGGCCAGTAACGTGTAATACGACGGAGATGTTTTCGAGCTCTTTCATTGTAGGATTGTGATGGAGACGATGAATTATTTGCAACTGCCAATAGCAAAACACACAATAAGTTTTAAAAACAAATCACAAACGAATTAATTCGACGCCCCTATGTTAACACCATTATCTGCACTTTCAATCCCTTCTTTTGCATACAACAAAACTCGAACCGATAACAAAACAAAGCTCATAATTAATAGTTAGCAAGCAGAAACACGATCAACTTTTACCATTTTCTTCAGATGGGCTCGTATAACTCAGTTGAGACTCTTTCATCAACGTTGCAAAATCAGAAACTCGCATCGCTGACGCTTTCTTGAATTTCACTTTATTGCTCAGTTTGGCATCGTTCAAAATGGCTGAAGAGAACAACGACAATAATACAAATTCAATCTCTTTGTAAAGCAGTTGCAATATTCATGCACTCTAAACTCACAACAACAAGCAAAACTTATTCAAACTTTAACTTAATTCTCACAAAACAAATTTGAGAATATGAACAATGCATTCAATTCGGTCTCTAAAATTGGTTTCCTCATCAATGTTGCGTTATGAATCATTAACAACAAAACCACTCACAGTGTTCTCCAATATGTACAGTATGCAAGTAGATTCGTCCAGCATGGCAAATCAGTAAATGCGATACCAACTTCTGACCAACGTTCGATGAGACAGCACATGGTGGATGAACGTCTTGCGTCAACACCTTCAATGAATCCTTCAGTGAAGTCGGAAGAACAAAAATCACCAATATTTTATGACAGCGGAAAAACTTTATTCATAACACCTGAATATTCCTTACTATTATCCTTTCAAAAACCTGTCCTTTTCACTTCTTCGAGTTACCGAAGTGCGAACATAAAATTCTCACCTCTAATTTGCACAGTGAATTAAACTATAAACATATTCCTGGATATAATATTAATTGAATTGCAATCCAATAGACAAATACTCACCTCGAGCATAACATTACGGTTCGTGAGTAAATACGAAGTGAGACACACCGATGGACGGCTGTGGAGACTTGCGGGTGATATTGGCAACGCTGACACACTGTACGAAAACTGGAATTATTATTATTATTATTGCAGTGAATAAGTCAATGATCAATATTTACGAATATTGACAGCAGCAGTGACCTGATCCCATTTGGTTTTGGCATTGGGTGTAGTCCACGATAACTTAATGGTATCATAAGCGCCACAAGCTGATCGAGTTCGTAATTTTGATTCATTACCGATCAACTTCATTTCTTGAAGTAAACGATGACTTCGTCTTGGATGGAATATTTCCACATCGTAATTGGCTGATTGTCCTTGCTGTGCCTCCTCCTCAAAATAACATCATACAACTGCTGCTAGATGATACTATATTGATAGCATATTCACACGCTTTCGCGCACTTTCCAGAGTTTCATTTACTCCGCAAAACAATTGTCATCATTCATAATTACCACTCTATTCTCATTTTTTGCTATTATTTTTGTTTTATCAATGTTATATTTAAGGCAGCAAACAAGATACCTTCATCGGTATACTCGTAACTGTGGTAGATGCAAGCTTGTAATGTTCCAGGATTACGCCATGCACCATTGGCGTTAAGCTTTCGTTGGCTTCAGATCGTAGCACACTACATGAGACGTATTCATTCACCTACGAACATTTCATATCAGAACCAAAATACTCCCACCTTAACATCAAATGCAAAACAACACCAACCTTGGCCAGAGGTTTTTGCTGTGGTATGGAAATTGCATCACCTTTTAACACTCCAACTGGATGTAAACTGATTACATAAAGATTCACATGTGAAATTGGTGCGAAACTGAAATCAACGTTGGTCAGAACTTTCAACGTTCAGAACCTTTCGAATCAAACTGGCATTTTTCGGTGGATTCAAGCAGTCAGGGTGAAGCTTGAAAATAGTTATTACAAAAGTCAACAATAGAAAGACTATTCAAGATTCAAACGAACACATGATCAGTGCTATAAGCGAATAAATGAACAAACTTCTTATCGCCGTCTAGCGCGTTGATGATTTTGTTACGACTCGTAATTTCTTCGGTTAAATGTTTCACAATCATTGTCACATCCTCATCGCTATAATAGCATCAATGGAATAACAGCGAGACCTCGAATATTAAACAACAATAAAAGCAATGAAATTATGAACAGCTGGACTGATTCGAAGAGAAACCTTTGCAGAGTTGTAAACACCACAACGGATCCAGCGTTCCGCATACAGTTTTTCATGCTCTCTTCATCTCTTACCAGCCAATTGCGCAACGCATAATTGAATTTTTTCTTCATTGATTCCAAACGATTCTAAACTCATCATTCAAATATCTCCAAAGAATTCAATGAATTCTCCCTGACTGCAGAAGTTCCTCATGATAAATTCAATTACAGACATTCCTTTCTGCACAAACTACATCAAAATTTTCAGTCTTTCACAACTTTTGCAGAATACGAATTCAGTTTTATCCAAGTCTCAGGCTGTTTTGCGCCAATCCATGATATAGACTGAAGTGTAGAAATAATGCTTCAAAAAATCACTAACTAAAGTAAGAAACTAGGTAGATAAATTAAATAATTGAATAAATAAATACCATTCTAAACTTTTTATTTTCGGGCGTTGGCTCAATTTTGAGTTTCTGAATGGCATTGAATGAATTTCGCTTGATTGTCGTTAATGTTGTTGGTGTTGCTGAAGGCGATGTCGTTGATTTATTAGGTGTTCCTCCATTGTTATGGTTGACGTTTGGATTGATTCGTTGAAATATTTGAATATATTTCTTCTGGAGATCACTCAGCTCACTGATCGCTTCAACCGCCATCGAAATACCGTTAATTATCGAACACGACAGGGTGTCCGCTTTCGCATCGGGCACTTCGCATCCAGACAGCAATTGAAACAGCTAAAAACAATGAGCCATCTGATTTTGAAACAATACTTGATGCTTCGGCACGCTATGAAACTTTCTCACAAAAAAATGTTGAAAATATTGAAATTTCCACTGTCATAACAACGAACTTTATCCTGCTCAACCAATTTACATCCCCACGCAGATGTCAGGAATCTGGCCACGAAATCAGAAATCACGAAACGTATCAGTCGACTTCCATCCGGATAAATCTCATCAACGATACGGCGGAACTCAATCGCGCATTCCGTTGCGCACGTCCACAAACTCTTCTCCACAACACTGCCCAATCGTAACTGTGATGTTGATGAGTCTTTAACCATTATTTCCATACACTAAACACCAACGATCGTCATCAAGTCAGCTCTAGTACAATACAAGTATGTCACAATTCAAAGATTCGCCACTAAAATTTGCTAGTTCATCGATTCAATTAATTCCTTATTTTAAGTGAGCAATCAAAGGAAATTATTATTGAGAAATTATCCAGAATGAAAAAATGTCAAACCGCGAAAAATCTCAAAATGCGTTCAAACGTTGCATATCGAACAACCGAAATGCAACGGTAAAAATGAACAGTAGTGATTCATTTCATAAGATTAGTTTTCCTGGGATTCTTGAGTACTTCGTTGTTCTACAATTTGTGACATTAATAAAAACAACAAACATTTTTGGACGATGCAGCAAAATTCGGTGAATGATCCAACACAATCACTGTTTTGTGTTCAGGTTCGATGCTGAAATTTCTCGGTACCAATGACTCATCGGCAGCCCATAGTGCCGATAAAGGATCGACGTGATCCGAAACCGCTCTTGCGGCAGATGATGGCGATCGGCTCATGCAATAAATATATTCTGAAATTCAATAACCTCAATCAACTGACTGAATAAAATACCGTGTTGAGTACTGTAATTCGATAAAAGTGATAGATTTGTGGAAATGCTAAGTCCAGGTTACTGGGTAGGGTCAAGATTTGTCGGATCCAATTGACACGATAACTGCTGCGTTAGGGCAATATAGTCGTCAATTCAGATCAGGATTTGTCCAAGGAGAAATGCACTGTGCTCCTTCGCCAAATCGCTTGTTTGGTTTCATTTGCATTGAAAAGCAAATGGAACTGAAATTGTGATGTTAAGGAGTGAATATATTACAGATTCTGCAGAGAATCACGAATGAGAGCGAATCATTGATGTGGCCGAAGTGAATGAGAAAACTATCACCACACAGTGGAACTGTAATGCAGTAAGTTATTTTAGTAATGAGAGTGATAAGAGAGCATGGAAATCAGACATAGGATTCATTGATAGACTGTTGAAGGAAAGCTGTATGTGGGAGTATGGAAAGCGTGTATGCCTTCTGAATAGCAACTTCCATCAGAAGCTATTCACCTGCACTCTATTCACCACTCACATTCCATCATCAGTTTTTACGTCGAATTCCAGTGATGTCTCATCACTCTCATTTCCAACCTTGCTGATTGCATTACAGTCCCATTGTGCAGTGACACTTTTCTCATTCATTGCAGACGTATCACTGATTCACTCTCATTCATATTCATCTTCTGAATCTTCACTCTATTCATTTCTTGACTGCAAATTCTCATTACATTCAGAATCACAAGGCAATTGATATGTGCGGAATAAGTTGCCACACCATGAAACGATTATTTAAATGCAAGAAATTTATCGCTTACATTAAGCCGAGAATAAGACCTTGTGTAACCTGGGTTTATCGATGGAATCTTCAATATTTCCTTCAGTTACGGGAAGGAAAGAGGGGGAAACAGATCCGTTCTGTGGCATAACAGTGCTGAAAATCATATTCATGAAAATTTCTAAATCATTTGTTCTGATCATATTCTAAATCATTTGTTCTGATCAGTCCCCGAATATGTATTCATTTTATGAGCGATAGGCTCTATTCCTGTTTTGATGGATCGACTCATGTCAAGAAAATGTTGCAAAACTGAACAATGTTGCATGACCCTTGCAAAAAAATTGCATCTTCAAGAGCAGCGTTTATCCACAGAATCAAGAAATGTTCAGTCAAATGATACACATCCTGAGGATTCTAACTATATCTGGAAAAGTGAGCCATATCCATCGACAACGTGTACGATTTTCTGGTAGCAGAGAATCTTCTGAATCTGATTCAGCAAAGAACTCGCATGCTGCTGGGCGAACCTGAGACTCAATTAATTTTAAAATGGTGCACTTGATATTAGAGTTTAACCAAAACTGTTGCGAACCCACAACATTAACTTCCATCTTCTCCTCTTCTTGATATCAACTCACTATTCGAGATAGATCTAAGAAAATAGCTAGATTTTACTGAGCAATATGGCTTACTAGAGAAGATAAAGGTATTTTATTGATACTATCTCAAGGCAATTTACCTGATGCTATGGGGTTTACCACATTCAAGCCTAGTGTGCTCTCAGCTTTGACCACTAACATATCAATTTCTTCACACCAATCGATCAAGCAGAATCTCCGCATTCCGAAAAATATATATTTTGTTGGGCGATTTTGTTTAGTTGAGGATATATAGCTATTTTATTAAAGCTATCTCAATTAGCGCAATGGTAGTCATTGATATGCATGGTATCACTATAGATCAACAGATATTATACATTACAATAGAAATATAGGTTTGATGCATTCAAGCCTAACGCCTCCTTAGGTTTGCCATGTAACATATTAATTTTCATATACCATTCGATTGAACAGAATCTCTGCTTTCTAAAAATGAAAAGATTGCCGAGAAATTCCTCCTCTACAAGGAGATATAGCAATTTTCCTGATACTATGGGGGTTAGCACATTCAAGCCGGCCGTCTTCTTAGGTTTGCCCAGTAACATATCAAATTCTTCACACCAATTGATCGAGCAGAATTTCTGGATACAGAAAATAAGATATTTTGTCGGGCGATTTTGCTTAGTTGAGGATATATAGCTATTTTATTGAAGCTATCTCAACTAATATGAGTGAGCAGCATTGCGCTAGTTGAGATGATAGCATTAATAAAATAGCTATATCACCTCAACAAAGCAAAATCGCCCGACAAAATATTTTTTCCTGAATGCAGATATTCTATGTGTTGAACTCTTCATGTTGTCGGATGAATATGGACGGATGACTTGGCCAAATTGATAGGCTAATTGTAAGAAATTTCAATGGTGTAATCAATTCGTAATTAGTGATCGAATGCTGGATGGCATAGTGTCTATAGTTGGATGCTTGGGAGGATGATGGCCATTTTTTGGAACCATTGCATTTGATGAAAAATTGCTAACGGGAATACAATAACTGATGTAACTGCACGTTTGAAAGTATAGTTTCCAGGTTACGAGGGAACATATGAATTGTACCGATGCACCCTCCCTTCCTTTTAGTTTTAATCTGTCTCTTAAGCTTAGTGCGAGGCTTGAGCCTGAAAGTAGGCCTAATTCAAACGGATTTAATTGAATGCTGGNACAGATCAATAAGATAATGAAACTCCAGTGGTTATCAGATTCTGATCTAGCCAGCGGCTAATTTATGAAATAGTAATGGTTGCCGGTCCAATGTTTTCAACATTGAACTGCTGCATACCAATCGTTATGCCCTTCTTCAAACTTTCTATTTGCCAATCCATCAAGACTACAGTCAGTTCAGCTGTGAACGTACCCTGCTTTTCTGTTGGTTGACACTGAGCAAAATTCACACCACATATGGCAGAAGTTCCAGCTTTACCGATCGCACATTTTTGGTAGGCGTATAAAGATTGTGATACGACACAATCATTCCCAGTAAGTTCATTCGTGAATTCTGGTATCGTCACTGACCCTATACTTCTTCGAGAAAGTGATGCCCAATTAGCTGCATAGGTGAGCTGAAATATGTTCTTTTGGATCGTTGTTAAGGATATGCATCTCAAGCATCTATGTATGGATCTATATAAAGCGAGTGACCCCGCTACATTGCCAAAACGAAGTTTTGAGGTTCAGATGACCATTACGTTCAATCTTATTAGCACATTCATGATGGTAATCGACATTCTCTTAGACAGCTGTATTCCAATTCCCACGATAACTGCCGCGTTAGGGCAATAGTCGTCAATTCAGATCAAGATTTGCTCAAGGAGAAATGCACTGTGCTCTAATATAGATAGTCGCCATCGCATGCCCGAAGACATTCTGCCACAGCTCTCTGCATATATTCACAATTGAGAAGTGTTACGGTAGAATTATAACCTAACGACGAAATAGTAATAATAATATCGCTCACAATCAGCTAAATTGCATAACTGCATAAAACCAGCTGATTCTGCACGAATCGTCATTGAAACGATACATGTTTAGATAGTGAAATTTTTAATGAAATCGGTGATGTGTAAAACTTACGAACTATCGTCCAAAGGGGATAGGATCATGAGGACAGATTCATGTTGCTCTAGCTCAAGACAAGTTATTTTCAACTAAAAGGTTTCACATGCAAGGATTGAACTAGTTTCCTTACA
>UYRR01031023.1:146240-157170 GCA_900617985.1 Anisakis simplex | reverse complement strand
ACTTGGAATCATGGACTCTAACGCCTTCATTATCTTTCTTGTTAGGACATTTAATCTTTATAAGATGGGGAAGCAATATATCGAAAATGAGATTATTCGATGAAATTAAAACTGATTATTTGATCAAAACTAAAACAACAGAACACCTTTATTGAGCGTTTTGTATTCCGCACGATGGGTTCGAAATATTTCATAAAACATTAGAAATTTTTTTCAAATACATTCCTTCATTTTGTACACTATCAGAAATAACCACAACTAAAAAATAAATCAAAAAATCTTATTCTGCACTCGGATATTTGGGTCACTTTTAAGGCGGCAATCAAATTCTGAATCAAACAGTGCCATCTTAATTAGATTACAATCACTGAGCTGAATTCTTAAGCCACAACTTCTAGACATTAATTTCAAAGCAAAAACATCTGTTAGCGATTGAAATTATTGACATAACAATATGAATTTTTAGCTGGAATAACAAATTCACTGATATAATTGTTTGTGATGTAAACGAATTCGGACTACCGCCGCTATGTAGTGAATTCTCCTTCTTTCATTGTTTCAACGCCACTTAAGTAGTCATCTGCTCCAATCTGTTAAAGAGTCTGTCGAAAAATGAAAACGCTCGCACTTAAACAACATTGCTATCGCATCTGATGATGAGTGCAACCGAATTTTTCACATATTTTTTCGGAGCCTAAACCTGGTCACCCTCTCATCAAGATGAATTTTTTGATGGTATCGCGGAAGCACTACTCAAAAAGTCACTTGATTATTTGATTCAACTATGCTTTTGTGTGTTTATCCTTCGGTGATGACTGAGATGAATCTTCAGATTCGAACACTTCAGTGTTTTGTGCGGATTGCGGTCGTTGCTGTTTCAGAATGCGCATAGCCAACATTTCACGTTTAATATTAGTCTCAAGCTGTTTCATTCGTTCGTCGGCATCTAAATATCGCTCGTCTGCTTGCGGTTTCTCGGCCTCTATCAACTGATACTCGTCGCCTGTTCCGTGCGGGCATTTATGATAGGTCATCTAAAATTACTCACGATGAGTTTAGTGGTAAACAAACGCTACATTCAAGTTTTGCTGAGATCATTCAAGAGGAATAATTGATTTCCTCTCAAATTACTGACAATTACCATCGAAAATACTGCGCATTAAAGAATTGGCAAAGGAATGGTGATTTGAATGCTCTTAGTGAAATTGTGACCTTCTGGGTTCAGAAGGAGTCGTTCTGATTGCTGATTAAATGGAATTTCGAGTGAAGATAGATCGAATGAAGAAGCTGTTATGAAAAACTCGGAAAAAGAGGCAAAATATCAAGGGATTTGAATGATTGGGAAAAGAGTTTGAGGGAAAAATTGGGAAATTGATTGGGAAAATTGGGATTGGGAAAAATTGATTGATATAGAATATGATTGTTATGAAATTTAGAGTGAGAACAAAATATTTACTTTAACATTAATGAATCCGGACAGTTCTAAGACCGATAAATAGCGCATTGGATTATACAATCGTTCGCTTATTAGATGCCATTCTTCAAGTTTTCTTAGTCTGAAATAAGTCTTCGTGAGCACATTTTCTGTTTCATCGTGTCATTGATGAGGTGATCTCTAATCTTGATTCTTGAAATGTTCATTTAGTTGTAATAAATTGTTGCCATTATCAGCAGTGTGGACGTAGTAACCTGCTCAGTTGTAGAGCACATACAATGCGACCGCCTGGCTTCAGAACACGGCATAAATCCCAACAAATATCACGCATTTGATTACCCCAAAAATAATAGGTGTCCACATGGAAAATGCCTGAGAAGAAATCCGATGGGTATGGCAAATTACTGAGATGTATTGCCTGAAATTCTGCGATTGCACTCATTTGAAGGAGTAAGCTTATGTTGAGACTAAGTCAGTTGAATGGTTGTTAATAAGGTATTACACCTGGTCAGTGAATAGACAAAACTGTTTCACGGATTTTGAGCACAACATCTAAAAGACTTATATATCGAACATGATTAAAAAGTATTATGCCATGTTTTCATCAAAGGTATTCTGCGATTGGTTTTGGGTGATGAGAATGCGCTAGTTCAGACTGTAATAATGACGGCGTCTAATTGCTGGGTAAAAGTATCTTTGAGGAGAGGAAGGAATGAGCCAGATGTTTTTACTGAATGTTTTTACTCGATCAAGTCGTATCTTTCCCTCTTCGACGATTTCGACATAAAATCGGTTTCGTACAACTTCTTCCATATACCGTGATCGATCTGTACAAAATATCATCCCGTCACCACTTTTAATCTTCTCATATGCGTAGCCAATACCTTTTAAAATATAATAGTTCAGGCNCTTTTAGGTTCAACATTGAAATGTTGGGTAATATATTTGGATGAAATCATAAGACGATTCTCTTTGATCCCTTAGGGATATTTTTTCATAACTGCTGATACACTTGCAAACAACTGTTCAAGAATGCGATTAATATCTCTATTCGAGCGTTTAATCTCTACAAATGATTTAAGAATTTGATTTTTACTGAGCGCACTGAATTGTAACCTGGTTCGACAAATTACATTACTACCCAAAATTTTCACTAATTCATTCTGCCAACATCTCTCTAAAACTTTTGAGAAATTTCACTGAATTAGAAGAGAAATATCTTTTCTCCTACACCACTGAAAAACTCCAACTAACCATCGCCTCGGCCGTATCCAATTTCTAGAATATTATCACTAGCAGCAATCTTCAACGCCTCAACGGCTGCATATTCCAGATGTCGCGTTTGACGAGCATTCAGTCTCGTCAATATAGATCCAGTTATGCCTTTCACTGGTACCGCATACTTCAATTGGTATTATCATGATTTTCCATTGTTATGATGTCCACCGTTGATTGTTAAAGTCATAATTTTCAGATTCATTATTACTCTTATCGGATAGACGGAAATTTCCTCGTTGAGCAATTCTACCGTAGAGAAATTTGAAGTAATAACAAAATATTTACTTTAACATCAGTGAATCCAGCAGGTTTCCAAGCCCGATAAATAGCCTATTCGATTACAGAATCGCTCGCTTATTAGACATCATTCTTCAAGTTTATTGCCTCATTTAGGCATGCTCAAATTAAACTACACCTCCGATCCATTCATTGAGATTACAATTAAAGGTGAAACAATCAGAGCGAGCACGTGAAAGGGATTGAAACTTGCTTACTTTACACCATTGCTATTAGTATAGATACTACCAATATATTCTGAAGAGATTTGACAAGAGATTTGAACCGAGAGATTGTCGAGTGATTTTGCCTCTTCGAGGAAATATAGCTATTTTACTGATGCCATAGGGATTGGCACATTCAAACCCACCGTACTCTCAGCTTTGACCAGTAGCATATCTATTTCTTCACACTACTCGATCGAGCAGATTCTCCGCATTCAGAAAAATATATATCTTGTCGATCGATTTTGCTTATTCATTCGTGCAAAACGTCAGTGTTAAAAACACACATATGAAGGTGTCATTAGATGATTTCATTGCTGTTCTGATGTGTCAGGTTTGGTGGTTTATCAGTAATGCGAAAATCCATTGCTAGCTCCTGGAAATTGATCGTACAGAACGCACGATCAAGTGAACAAAGCAGCAAATTCTTGCTAGCGATAAAAGGTCATGATCTATCCCATGTTCGTTGAATATTTTCAGGCAGTTCTTCCAACCTGCAGTGTTATTTCGATCTGAATGAGCGACTCTCATTAAAAACTTTCGTTTATTGGGAAAGATAATTTATTCGTAGAATTACCAATTTTCGTTTGCAATATCCATTGCGAACATTTCATTGTGGAAATGCACTAAATTTTTTCGGTCTTTCCGCCTTAAATGTTTTTCATAGTGGTTTATAAAGATGTTTCTGAAAACAGTCTGAAGTTTGGCGGAACTATTGTTTGAAGGATTTCCAGGATTATTCCAATCGTTCATAAACGGGATATTGGTGGCCGATGGAAGTTGACTTTTGTTAAAAACGATCACTTGAGCATATTCATTCGTGTAAAATGTCTCCAAATAATCCGTATAACGTGTAACGTGGATATCCTATTAGAGACGATTGCTGTAAAATGAAATGTGACGTCGTTATTAACCGTTGGGTTCCTTGCGAAGCAATTTTGAAATGTGACATCCAGCCAAACACTTTGAAGACACCTTCATAAACTGCCTTTCTTTCATGTTTCTTTCTTTTTAATTCTTTCATTCCACAACTGAGAACACATTTACTTTCTAAGTGGAGGCAAATAGTTGTAGTGCAGTAATAATGATCGTATTACCTATCACTCACCGCAGTATCCTATCAAAAACCATTGAAAGTATATTATGTTCATTAACCAGAAACCATAAGCCGAAAAAAAAACATTGAAAGTATATAATGTTTATTAACATGCTATCGAGTATCAGTAATCGTGTGGAAATTAATGATGAAGTATTAACTTTAACATTAAATCTCACTGAATAATTATGCATTCTAGAATCTTACTGGTACTTTCAAGTGTTTGCAATTTCATCAGATAATTGGTTCGGTGATGCATCTGTTCGAGTGATCTGTCTAATTGTTCGCAAGTTATTCACTGAGATGGAGCAAATAAATTTAAGAGTGGATGGATGATTGAATGAACGAGTGAAAAGCACATAACCTGTTGACTTTCGAAAGAATTTTAATCGGAAATGACGTCCGTCGTGTCGCGCTTGTCCAATCTTGTTTCAGTCATTGACTCAATTGTTTGTAGATACATATATGTAATTATGAATTCAAACGTTCAATAAAAAGATGATACTACAATGCATCGATTGATCATAAATGTGATATAAACATTTTGATATCAAGGAATCATCAATCTATTTTCAATTCATTGTTAATACGCAATTGTGAATATAATATCATCGGAAATACTGTTGACACATCGCTCAACACCAAATATCACCATCATCTTCTTCTAATTCATTCCCTTTTTTCTAACTTCTTATTTCATCGCTCCTATCTCTTCATTCTTTTCATATTTTCACTCTATTATTCTCTTTCCTTCCCCTTCACCAACTTCATTCATTAATCATAGCAGCAATATCAATGATGATAATGAAAATGATTATGTAGTAATAATCATTATCACTGATCCAAGGATCATGGTAGGAAGAATGAGAATATGTTTATAATGCGAGCAATTCATTAGGACCATCAAAATTATTTTGTTTTCATTAGCACTTCCACATTATCAACATTAATGAATTTTATGGAGATGTTATGGTGAGTGCCCCTCAGATAATTGCATTCAAAATTTCATAAATAGCAGCACTTATTAAAGTGTTAGTGAAGGTGCTGTGATGTTTTAAAGAATTTTCAAACAATAAGAAATCAAAAATTGTTCAAACGTGGCATGTTTTTTGTTCATTCTTCCAAAGACAATAACTTCCTCTACAAATAAATAGATAAGTGCCTCCCAATTTCCTGTTCTTGATTGCTCTTCCGTCCACTATGATCATATTTATCACAAACAACCCCTCAAAACACCCACTCATTCGACACTCTTGCCTTTTTTGTTGTTCAAACCCCTTCTTTATCTGGTTCATTGTTACAACTTCGACTGTAGTTTATGCTTTCGCTCCGTTTATTATGCGATTCTTTCATTTCATCGTCATCAACATCCTCTTCATTCAACTTGAACTCTTCATACGCCTCCTACAGCAAACAAGCACTTTTTATGTTACGTATTTGAGTAATTTTGACGGTATTTATGATGAGGTAGACGTGAGCCGATCGAGTGATCAACCTGAATTTTCGTGTGCGTTTCATTATCATTTTGGTTTTCTCGCATTCTCCGTTGCCAGCTTCACTTTGATCATGGATAGTCGTTCGGTTGATCATATCACTTGTCAGTGACACCCACAAATCAAATTACGGATGTTGCTTTGCTATTTTGAGTAATCAATTAATCGTTGCACTGGGAAAATGCAGTTTTGAAGTTGTCTTTAGTGGCATTAATCATCTTGTTTCCTGTTGTTATTTTCCACTGCTCCTATCACAAAACTCCAACGATCTAGTATATTTGATCATTCGATATGGTCTTTTTTTATGCGCCACGCATATATTTTACTGCTTTTACTACTGACTGATAATCACAGTAATCAACGTGATCAGAAAATCGCATGTTCTGCAATATGTTTGACTGCTGCTTGTTATATGGTCGGCAGTAACGCCTATCCACAACAATAGTCGAAAAATTTTTCAATTTTATCAATTTCATCAAATTCCAGCCTCGCTGTACATTTGCTGCGTGCTTGTAGCATAACCTTTCGATTCTATTATTTTCGTCCATGATTTCATTTTTGCACACTCAAAGTGCTTTTATATTTTTATGTGTTGCTGATTTTTTACAGAAGACACCTGCGATGAGACCGTTGAGTAGGAAGAGTGTAAAGGAATTTTAATTATGAACCATATGCATATTTTCAGTCCTTCAACTGATTGAACCGTGAAAATTACAACGAAGTTCAATCAAATGGTTGCACCACTGAGCATGCAAACACGTGGCCTCCTTGAACGGTAATAATGACGATATTTCTTATGATACTCTCGTTTGTTCCTTCAATTACGATTGAAAGAACTGGGGTATAAAATTGCCAAGTTTCAAATGAAGTGAATATAAATAGTGCCTGTAGTAGTATTAATAATAGTAGTTGTAATGGTAGTGGTAGTAATAGTAGTACTAGTAGCAATAGTAGTAGTGGTAATAAGAGCGTTTTACAGGAGGGGTTCATCTGCTTCGCTGAAACTCGATTTGGTCACCGTAAATACGAGCATAGAAACGGCGCCGTCACCACTCCGCGAAAGGTTATTTGAAGCTCCTTGATGATTGCTGTTTCAAACCGGTTTTTCATCAACTTTTTGCTTCGTTACATTTGTGAATTTTTCCGATTGGCCGGAACTGAAGTAGAGTTTTTGAATAAAACTGTTGCGTCAATCAACCATTCTCGACTGCAGTACCACCAACATCAGCTGTAGAAATTCGCATCGTGAGGATCTCAATTTATAGCACATCGAGTGAGGATTTCAATTCGATTATGAAGCATACGCGCATGACACGACAGCAGTTACGACACATGAATATTCGCAAATCAACAGTTGATCTCTTTTCTGAATTCGCGGTTCGTCAATTAGCACAAGTTTGATCAGTTCGGAAGTCTTGCTGATGTGAACCTTCAGAAGAATAAGACAAAGATGATGAAGACAAATTGGCAGTGTTAACATTATCAAAGAAACGAATGCATAAATGTCTCAACCAATCACTCAATAAATAAATTATTTAGATTTTGGAGAACCCAACCGAGTTGTGTCGTGCCAAAATCAATGGTTGCGCTCTAAAAAATCGCCACCAAATATGGCCGATCAATAATACGCGTGTACGGATTTGGAATAATAATGACAGTAATGATGATCACTCAGTCATGTCATCCAGCAACAATTCGGATTGTTCAACTGATGACAACATGATATCAATCAAACCGGATGAAGATGAAACACGCAGCTACATCAATGCTAATTATATTACGGTATTTTGGCTTCGCTTATTCAACTGATCCTTTGAAACAATCCACTTTAATCTACCACTATTTTTTGTTGATCAAGGTTGATGTATTCAATGAAGAATCCTACGCACTTTCCTGAAAATCACAGCTTTCGTGATATTTTCAGGGTCCTGATTCAACACGTTTGTTTGTGGCTGCTGAAGGTCCAATGCCGCATACGATGAATGATTTTTGGGCAATGATCTGGCAAGAAAGATCAGCCGCTATTGTTATGATCACAAATCTAGAAGAAAGTGTACCACGCTATCAAGCAGTTGAGGTGATTGCTTGCTCGTATTTAATTGTTGAAATGAATCGAAGCATCCAAAAAAAACAACCGTTGAGAAAGGAGTCGGCTCTATGGATAGACATCGTTCTTGGAGCAAATCATTGCTGCTTCACGATGAGAGTAGCGATAGAGTAGAGGGAAAGCCTAGCAATTGCATTAGAATGAAAAACCAGAGATAATTCAGAATCGAAGGCACCGTTTGCATGATGACAATTCACATAGCTAGACAGTATGAATATCGCTTGCATTGCATTCAGTTATTTGATCGAGCGTCGATCATTTTAATGTATTCTCACGAAAAATTTTTAATGATAGTTGCCATTGGATAAATTAAGTTCTAGGACAAATGTTGACATTAATTTCGATTACATGAATGGCTTTGTGCGCAAGCAATAAATAGATGAATTTATTGTTGCTGTTGGTTATTGTTCTGGTTTTATTGGAATTTCATCTGTTATTTCATCTGATCCCTTCTGCCTTTCAGCGTAAATGTGAGAAATATTGGCCAGACATTGAAGCGCATTATGGTTCTCTTCATGTCACAATCACATCTTGTTCAACTCATGAAGGTATTGAAATTCGAGATATCTTATTGACGGTAAGCAACTCATTGGTTCACTTCAACAGTACTGCTTTTGGTGGCCTTTTGCGGTCCTATCAACCAGTACAGTAGTAATGACATGATGAATGTTTTATGCATCTATATAGTATAAGTGAGTTTCGCGAGGTTGTTCGCTCAAATACCTTAAGGATATGAAGAGAATAATTAGTTTAAAAAAGTAAGTGTTGCTTGTATGCAAACTGATCACAAATGAATTGTCAATTGAAGATATGCGTTCGTTCACTGTTTCGTTCGTTCGATTTCTTCATGTTTTTATGATCCGATTCCTTGTTAGATATGACGTAAGACCTCACAGCAGCTCGTAGAACAAACTGCATTGAGTTATTGTAAATAATATAATGTGATGAGGTTGCCATTTCAGCACGGTAATGAGGAACATTGCCTGCGGCATTTTTGGTTTAAAAAGTGGCTCGACCATCAAGTTCCCCTTGGACACACCACTAAATTACTCAAGTTAATAGCTGCCGTTGAAAAATGCCGTAAAGAACAAAGAGTACTGCATGGTCGAATTGCTGGCCCTGTTGTGGTACATTGCAGGTTTGTTTTGCAGGCACATTCGTTCACATCATTTTCATATGTCGTATCATTTCGCATGCCATTGTTTGAATCTCATCTGTTGTCTAGTAGAAGAATTTCTGAAGTGATTCGCAAGAATAATTCATTTATTCAACCAAAAATGATCACATCGAACATCAATCTGTCGAAATTGCAGTGCTGGAGTGGGTCGTACGTGTACGTTTATTGCAATTGCACTTGGCGTTGATCAGTTATTCAAATCTTATGACGGTGGCTGCATTGATATTGCATCAATTGTTTCAAAACTTCGCACGCAGAGGTGCTTTCTCTTTCTTTTTTTCAGGTCTTTCTCTTACCGTTCCAATTTCACAATCGCTAATTAATGGTTGACTGTGAGTGAAGGGTGCAGTGATATTATGCGTAAAATTTTGCATACATGCGTACTTTTCGTTTACTGAAAAGTTGTAGAATCAAGTAAGAAGCATAAATAGAGCAGCGAGATTTTCACATCGCGAATAAATAATTTGGTTGTAGATTTGGCGCCGTTCAACGACCCGAACAATATATGTACATTTATTCAGCTTTACAACGTATGGAGCGTTTATTATCCGAACAACAACGAAAATGTGGCAGCAGTATTGCTTGTTCAGCAACCAAAAATTCATTTCCTGAAACGTTGTCATTTTTAGGTACTATTTCGAATACGAATTGATACGTTCGGTTTCACGTTAACTTAGTGTTATTTCGCTGCATAGTTGTTTCCTCGTGCATTAATGCTGGCAGATATTGATCGAGACAATTGAACATTGTTACACTTGTAATCAAGAATTGTAGTCCGTTTCAATTCAACGACATTATATGTTAAACATTTGCAGTGTAAAGTTTTGCACAGTTCCAAAACATTGATAACAAATAAAGGCTACCAAATTCGTTCGGTGAGAATGGTTACAGAAATGAGAAGATGGGAAGAAATTGAGAGGGAATAATTATAATGATTGCATTCAGATGATGCATACGACGAGGAGTCATCGGATGAGGAGACTGCCGACAATGATGAGCAGAATGATAACGATTCAAACAAATCATCTTGTCATTTTTTGCACTCAGAATTATGATAATTCGAAGCGAGAATCATATCAGCGATGATGATGGCATCTTCAAAACATCTGCACGACTTCGTTATGTTTACCGGCAAGCAATACCTACAAAGAATCCACAAACTTCAAAACTTGAATGCTCAATGGGAAAAACTTAATGCAGTCGCCTCAAAGCAATGAAATTACGATTTGGATTGAAACTGAGAAGTCCCATTGTTGCTCATTCACTGACGTTTTAAAAATTCACGGTATTGCTTCTCCATATCATTCTTAAAAACAAATTTTCAATCGTTTTCGATATTCAATGATAAAAACGCTGATAACAGAACTCTTCTTCATTCAGCTGTTCTACCGAAGTATTTACCCCATGAAATGTGCAAGTGATTCTCGTAAGAAGTTGCTCTTGCACTACAATGCACGTTTCGTGCGTTCACTCGATCGTTCATTTCTGGAAACAAGGAATCGGTCGTTGTAGTCGATCAACGAGCTGAATGAGTAGTTGATCGCCATGTTCATCAAAATTTAGTATTTCATAAGAAATTGCTTCGAAAAAAGTTTTCTTCTATCTTTTCGCATCTTATAAACGTACACTTGAAAGTTAGCAATGAAACCGAGGGAAGAAGGGAGCAAACAGTGATGGATCGGCATAACACATGAAAGGAGTTTTACCGGATCAGATTTCCATATTGGTGGCACAGCTCAGTAAACGACGTTTCATTTATTAAGTTGTATAAATATAATGTGTGCGTCAAATCGTCACATATGGATGATTATCATTTGTATATATATATATATATATATATATAT
>UYRR01031023.1:124234-139990 GCA_900617985.1 Anisakis simplex | reverse complement strand
TATATATAACTATTCTCATATTGACAAATGCGTGTTCAAACGACTCAAGTTTTCACATGATAACGTCAAGATGTTGTTGAGCTTACAACTGCTTAGGAATAGTCATTTAAAAGGCTGAAGACATGATTTTGTATTCGATTGGTAATGATCATATTGTTTTATCGCTGTTATTTAATCAGCTCTTACATTTACTAAACGTGCTCTAGATGAACAGCAAACCGTGAAGCGGCAGCACTTAAGAAACGTAAGAGATGCTCGACTCTCGCCTTATAATACAATCTTCTTTCCTATCCCATCCTACCCAATCCATCAAATCTCAACTAGACAATCATCAAAAACTAAACCAAATAAGAATATGAATGAGAAGTGAGTATCTCATATAGATAATCGGTTTATTCGTATTCCATGTGATGATTCATCCGTCATCCATATGGTAATTATTATCGTCTCCAGCCATCGACGAAATCTTGTCAGTAGAATTTTTTGCTTTTCCTGTTCCTCGTTAATTAGCACGCAACAATGCGTTTCGCTGCGCTTCGAAATATAATACCCCTATGATTCTAAATTGATCAACAAATTTCATGTACGATTAAGGGGTGGGATTTACAGATGTTTCGCATTTCTATCTGTTCGGGCGAAATGCATCTCTCTGCTCACCTACTCACCTGTCTATCTTGTGTGATTATTTTTCATTCACAGTGGTCAATACTGATAGCAACGAGAAAGGTTGCTATCATTGATAAAACTGATAACGAAAATTATAATAATGACACTGATAATAACAATGAATTCGACTGATAAAGCTCGTACTGACCACAGCCGTGAATGCAACCGAATATATGTTTTTAATCGCAGCGAATTAAATTGATGATGTGCTTTACAGCTTTCAGCCGTACGAAGGATGACTGCACCTCAAGAAGGAGATAAAGGATGCAGAAATCAAGAATAGTAGTTATGCTGGTGGTATATGATTACTGTGAAGATCGTCAGCACTGATGCCCTATACAAAATGCTGAATAACTCGTGATTGAATTGATAAGCTCGTTGAATTGCGTTATCTCTGAAAAAGGAGATGTGGAAATGGACAGGTGCATTGATGTGAATAGAAGATAACTTTACCGCGAAACTTCTCGATTGGCTGTTATGACAATAATGAAACTGATTCTACCTATCATAAATATCATACTCATGTTATGAAACGCTGATAATATTAGCAATATTACAATTATATGATTGTTGCTAAGTAATGGCCGATTCAGATAAATTCAACTGAATATTCATATGCACGATTCAACGATTTATCCAACCTCCTCGCCGTCATGTTAATATTACCATTATCACTATCATCGTCATTATCACCATCACCATCAATATCGCATTCACTGTTCATACCAAGCAGTTGATTCACCATTATTATTGTATTTCCAAAAAATTATCCATTTGAGCATATATACATTCGTCTCATCAGCGTAAAAACAAGGGGCTGAATAAGCATATCATAAAGTATGGCCACCGGTTGTGGACGTGTAAATTTCAGTGAAGAAATTGTGATTCGTTGCTTCACCGAACATTATGGGAATTTTTATGATATTTGTACGAATCACTGTTTTGTGGATATGCAAATGATGTCTTTGTTTCATAATGAACAACTTGAAAACATTGTTTATGGGCAGGTACTACTTACATTCATTATAAGATTTATTTATTCATACTACATCTACAATCATTTATGCATGCCCTAAAAATAACGATGAAGCTAGTAACAACATCATTAGCAGTGCCGTTATCACTAGGATCAGCGTATTCAAGCGTATTTCCTCAGATTCATAAACACTCAAATTACACTACACCACACTTCTTCCACAAACTTTAGACACTTATCCATACAGAAACTATTTTCTGATGATTCCTATGGGAGATATCATTCAGTTACTGATGTAAAATTGTTTGATTAGTATCGATAATCATCTCACTACAATTCAATTTATTCCGAAATGTGCATTTGAGAGAATGTCCTCATTATTTGCTCAATATCCCGGTCGACATACTTCCATTAGCTTAACTTTTCTTCATAGTATACATTTCAAATTATCAATATTATTTTTTTCCTTGAAATGAGAGTAAAAGTTCTGCAAATGCATAAGATACAGCAGCAACATTAAATTATTTCAGCTGAATGCATCCATTTAGGTAACCACATCTACACGTATGATATTTGTTTATATTAGGTTGGCGTGAAATTGGCATTCATTCACGCAATCTACTCTATTTACAGAGTGCAGCAATGAACTACAAGCGAAGCATGTTTACATGATAGTTCAGGAGAATAAGGAACATCCGTTCTAGTAGATGCTTCTTAGTCGCTTTTCAAGCGGTCTATTTGACAAGCCAAAAGTAGCGACAACAGACACAATTCGTGCTTGCATTTCATTAATCAAATCCTCCTTTCATCATTAATTGGCTGATGTATTCTTTTACTGAACGATCGATGTGATCTACCATTTTGATCGTTCACTGAAAAATTAAGCGATGGAAAGAGTGAATAATGTTTTGGACAAATGTGTTGCTAACAACCGAGCGCTGATGGCGCATCAGCTCGTCACTTTTGACACATCGAGTTGAATGTTTGCGGCAAGAATAAAAAGTAATCGCTGGAGTGGATGATCACTATGCTCTTGAGTTATCAAATAAACACGCTTCGGTCTTACTTCATTGATAGCTTAATAACTGTAGCTTGAAGAGATACAGAAATTAATTTACTAGATGTCTGATATGCATAATTTCAAATCACTGATTGCTCAGTGCAATCGAAATTACATGCTGTGTCTCTCATCATCAGCTTCTTCACATCCAATCATTCACTTCATCTGCCTCAAATGAGGTTATCTATCCTTCTATTAAACATATGAGTCTTTTACGGAAAACAATCTTCATTTCCTATTAAATGAAAATGAGCGAATCGATTAAAACTCGACAAATAAATGCTAGATCCTTGATTAAGATTTTCATTCTTCTGGCATTCGAATTCCCTTAATCTTCATCCCTGCACTTAAATACATTCATGTTCATTTAGAGATATCACTGCCATCTTCCGTTTTTCTCATCATTTCTACTAAACGCTTCTCATCTTGTTTCAAACTTGTCGTCATTCCAGTAGCTCTTATAAATCTTACTTCAGTTTTCATTTTAATTAAATATATCGTTAGTGAATCAAAGCAATTTCGTCAATTCGAAAATATCAATCTCTGAATAGTGTTATTAACGGAAAGGGATGCAATAGAACAAGAATGAATGCTGCAAAAAACCGCATTTAAGCGTTGAATATATTGCTGACTTCACCGCCAAACAATACATAAAAACAAACATAAACGAACAAATATGCATACATAAAGCCACGTACATGTGAACAGGGATGAATTTAGGGCACTACACTTTCCCTATGCTATTAAATTTTGAAGACAGTATCAATAGGTCTTCTGTTAATGAATGAAATGAATTTCAGTTGTTTCCAATATTGGTGTTGTTTGTTGTTGTTGCAAATGTTCTGGTAGCGATAGTGCTTTCAAAGAAGCATATGATAACACCAACGAATGTTGTGCTCAAGTACATGGCTATTGCTGACTTGTGCGTCGGGCTGGTGCCTTTACCGTGGACGTTCTTTTATCATACACTACGTTTCAATATGCACGAAGATCAACTTAAATTATGGTGGTGTTACATGTACAAGTACAGTATGGATGCTGTGCCACCTGTGTGTCATAATATTGCAATGTGGCTTACGGTATTACTTGCTGGTCAAAGGTTTGCATTCATTTAACTTGTCATAGCATGTTTATTATCATTTGTACTTTTGTCATTGCTATGTCATCATTAATCATTTATAGTATAAATGATTAATGATGACAAATGCTCATCATTAATGCTGCTATGAAATCTAATAGCAATTATTCACCTAATAATATAAGAAGATCAATACTGAGATGTGGGGTGTTCGTTGTTTGAAAGGTTACAACTGAAGGAATTAGAGTGTTGCTTTTTGATTGCATAAAGTTCTTTAAGAATTTGCGTTATGTTAAAGAAGGTATTTGTTTGTGCTACACCAGCCAAGTATATTGAATGAAAAATTTGAAAAATCCACTTGACTGAATTTTAGCAGTCGAATTGTTGCTGATGAATCTAAACAAATTTTATCACCTAATTTAACATCAAATATGAAACTGTCGTGGCTGTTATATACACATAAACATTCATCTATCCATCTCAATATCAGCTTAACTGACTTCTTTCTGAATTATATTCGAATAAACATTAAAAAATTTTTCGCTCCATGTGAGTGTTTGTTTTTGTAATGTGTACGTGGATTCATTACACATCGTTCATCTATAATATTTTTATGCAATAGTTGTAGCAAAACCATAGTAGATGTAGAATAAATTCAGTAGTTTTGTTAGGTGTTAGGTGATTTATTTCAACATCTAATAAGTGATTATTCATTTGATCTGTTCGGAATGCTTGAAATGTGAAACTCAACTGCTCGACTAACTACATTCATTTTCTGCCAACATGACCTTCTTTTAAACAGATCGTCATTGATGCTTTTTCTCATGCAAACACAAGCAAAAATGCATGCCAGTTTGGTTTTTCTGTTGAGATTTCAACAAGAAGGTAATTCTGATGTGCAAACAAGGCTGCTTCTAGATATGCTGCTTCTTGGAAAGACTACATTCACGACACCCGCTTAATATGCTTTGAACTCTGCAACTCTTCCTAATGACAACAAAAAATTTTCCATGATCTTTTTTTTCAATCATCTTAGAATCTCCAAACGTCGTACAAAATGCCCAGTAAAAAGATTTGCTGTGTAAGTGCATACATAAATAAATGGTTAAATAAGGTTAAATGAATGGTTAAATAAGCATTTGTATTCATATGTGTAAGCAGTAAATTGGATGCATTGATGTTAAGTTGAATACTTATCATTCGGAATGATAAAAACGCATGCGTGGTTGGTTTTGTAGCATAAGGAACACTATGTAATCTTTCCAACTGAATAAATTGTGAAGACTATTTGTTTGACTGTGATCACGCAAACGCGAATAACAGATGGATGAGCCAAGAAGAAATTATGGCAGAGTGAAATTACATCAATAAAGAATGATACGTGCTAATGCCGTTACTGTGCTGATTGCTGAAAATGTAATGATGTTGATATGCAAACGAACAAACAAATGAACACAAAAACACTGGATTGTTTTTGTTTATTTGGTGTTATATTCGTTGGTAAGAACAAAATTCATAATGCAATATAAATTCGTATTAACTATTTATTATATTATGCATATCCTGAATTGAATGTTTCTGTCGCTTCTGAACATACTTTGCATACACAGTTCGATGCATTCGCTCGATCTGTGGTCGTACTAAATTAAATTTTCCAAACGGATACCTATGTAACTATCATCGAAAAGTTTGTATTATTTTAAAATTGTCTTCTTTTTTCAGTCTAAATTTTTGTTATGGATTTTCTTGATGTTATTCTGTGAATGAGCATTATCATAAACATTACAGGCAGTATTCACTTCTGCTTGTATCGTAAATAGATTAATAAACAATTTGAAGTGAATAATCAATTTCAAGTATTTGAACGTAATCGTTTTATAAGCCAACCGAACAATCATCAAGCGAACGCTCTAACATTTGTTCTACTGTTTACATATATCATCCCAATGCGCATTCTCAATTCATTTATTTCGTCTTTTATTGAAGCAAGCAACCTCTTGAAATGATTTCCAGTCGGATAAATGACTTACTTATTTACTAGTCACAAAATACTTATAAAGATAGTCGATTTAATGGAGAGAGTGATGAAAAAAAAGAAATTGCCAGTTGCTACTGTTGAATACAAACGAAACGAAATCAGAAGAAAGAATTTGATTGAAATCGAATGAAAAAGATGATTATTTGCTTAAATGATTGCCGCATTATAATAAATGCATCTCGAAGAACTTTCAAAAGATGAAAGAAATGAATTCTTGTGGAGCACTCAAGCAATCAATTCACGAATTTCTTTCAGCACTTCAACATTTTTCAGGTACATATCGGTTGAATATCCACTGAAATCACGTACCGTATGTAGTGTGCATAACGTACGGCTTGCAACGCTCATCATAACGGTTATTTCACTACTTTGCGGTTTGCCAAAATCATTGGATTACTATTATGATGTTTATGAGGGATGGGCATATCTTCCTCAAGGCGAAATCAAATATATGAGGTAGGCGTTAGGTGATAGTTGGTTGAATTCATGCATGCTTGTTGCTTTTTTGTTGCTGACAGCAGGAATTGTTCATTGAATGAGCACACTTTTTTGTTGCTTATAAATGGAATCTTATGGAAAAGAAACGTTATAATTAAAAAATGACCAACATCATACACATACATTATTAGGTCACCAAATTTTCTTGTTATTGAAGTGTTGGTGATGAGGAGGATTGAAGTTATTGCTTATTTCATCGATTCGAATCGCAATCATTATGAAACGATTCGTTTCGTACGTTCGATCTGTGGTCGTAATAAATTTAGTTATCCAAATGTTGATGCTTGCTTCTCCTTCCTCTCGTTTTTGTCTCTGATTAACGAAGGACTCATTCTATCTTGTCTTTTAAATATTATCAATCAAGCGAACAAAATCATCATGTCCACCACTTATTTATTATTTGTTCACTGCTTCGCATCTTCCTCGGAAGTTTAGTCATCGCGAGAACATCTAGTATCAATGTATGGATCGTATATAAGTGGGCAAATTTTTATCAAATATAAATTTTGAAAATATCATTTAACAATCAGGTGATAAAAACAGATAAATGCAACCGTTGAAATTAACTCTTCCACACATTACACTACATTAATTAACTCTTTCATTAATTACATTCAGTACCAGTTCCCTTGGATCTTGGTTAATGAATGTGATATTTGACTTTATCAAATAGGCAAGCAGGTTTAGTTCTGACAGACCTTAATCATATCTACACACAAATACAACTATCAATTCTCAAAAATGCTTTGAATCCCTCTCTTGAACGAATATCCTCGAATAAATGGGCAATATATTTCCCTCAAAAATTTTAAATCATTAATCATAAGCAAATGCACTTACATCCTTACAAAACATAAATTGGATATGTAAAAAAATATATTGGATACTTGCTGATTAATAAATCAAAGACACGCGTACTTTATTCAGAGTAATTCTCCTTTGAAAACCACTCTCGAATGTTCCATGAAAATGCCTTCACATTTTCAGTTTTTATATATTTTCATGGTTGTTTAGAAATAAGAAGAATAGATGAATGAAGGAATTTTTGCCTGTAACTTTTATCATCACCGTCATTGAATAATCTGTCCATCAGTCAATTTCATTTTATTGAATTCAGTAACATTCTACTTAGTTTTTTGGTATTGAACGACTCACTTATCAGCATACTAATGAATTTCTTCTGTACATTTTCATCCTCTTTATTCATAAGAAATCTCGCTTCCAACCTAGATAACTTAATCGATTCTCTTGTGGTGTTGCAATCGGCAAAAACTATAAACTTGAGTTAAGAATCAACAGAAATTTGGAGGGGCTGAGTTAAGAACTCTTTCATTGTTGTGTTTCGGGCACATAAAGACTGCTGTTTTTTGAACGATGCTAAATGAAATGGCTGTTGATTGCAGGAGTTGTCTGTCAGGATTTACCGCGTTGGTTCAAATGCTTGGACCGAACACTTTTTTTAATTTCTATTTTTGGACTCGTGTACTCGCCTTCATCTTACTTCCATCCTTGCTTTTAATCATACTCAACTTTCTCCTAATACGAGGTATTCGACGTGCACAAAAACGAAAACAAAAATTACTCAGGTGAGGCAATGTGAATTAGAAAATCATGATGTTGGTTTGATTGTTTTCTTTGTGTTTGATCGTAACAACATAAATAATAATAATAATAATAATAATAATAATAATAATAATAATATTGATATTAATATCAATAATATTAATAACAATAATAATAATAACAGTAATAATATTGATTTGATAACAATAAATAGCATCATTATCAGTAACCTAGGGTTTCTTAATCGGGGGTGCTCGCATCCCTTGGGGGTGCGAGATAATATTCTAGGATGTGCGGGATATCATTTCATTTTTATATACATTAATGTAGGCGAGGGCAGATTCCAACGCAAGCATGTGTATGAAGTAAGCGAAGATTTTAACGTTCTTGTTTTAAAAAAGAGGCTACAACGGGTTCTAATGGTATATTATAGATGCTCACCGTGGTGGATGTTGTGATGGATGTGAGGTTATCTGAGATATTGCTTCAGGAGGTGTGAGGACATCATAAAAATTTTTGAGGATTGCGAGTGAGAAAAAAGATTCAGAACCACTGAGTTAATCGATTAAGTGCGTGTAAAAACAGTTAGTGATTGAATACAAGGTAGTATTCCATGAGTTAGATCAATAATCAGTATCTCTATTGTGCTCATGTTTCTTTCCTGAAGTGTTTGATTATCTCAGTATTCGGAGCCTTCATTCACCTACTCAAATGCATCAACAGCATTGTGGAACTGCAAGTGATTCGAACGCATGATTTATGAATTTTCTCACGAGTTTACTTTCCGCACCGAGCAGTTTCTATTCCACTTAAACTGTTCTATTCCTGTTCTGTCCAATGGAATAGAATAAAACAGTTCGGAAATGAGGAAGGAACAGTTTGGAACAGAATAGGGCCGTTTTTGAGCTCAAAAGAACAGAATGGAACAGTTTTTAACAGATTTTGGCTGTTGCTTAGACTGTTCTTTTTGATTCCTGCAGTGGGATGAATTACCATTATTGTTATATTTACTATATTTATTATTATATTTAAATATTTTATTATTATTATTGTTATTATTATTATTATTATTTACTGCTATTTATTATTATCAATGTGTTTTTACTATTTTTAATTATTAATGTTATTATCTATTAATATTGTTTAAACAATTATTATTTATTGTCATCATCATTTATTATAATTTATCATTTTCCCTGTTATTATTGGTTTTATTAATACTGTTTTCATTCTACCTGTTATTATTCATTTGTACTCTTCTGCAAGGATGGCGAAGAAATAGTTTTCCAAGTAATTTAATGCTAGTATCTGTTAGAGATTCGAATCCACCAAAAAACACCATATTCAATATCACCAGGGAGAGACGAATGACCATCAGTGAGAGGTGAAACAACTCATCAAGGGCAAGTTATCGCAGTTGATTCTCAAAGCTGCCAATGACTGTTTGGGAGGAATTCCCTCTAGAAACAACTAAAGGATGCAACTATGCTTCCGAATGAGCACCCCACATTCAAACGTTGGTCGTACTCTAACAGCTACTAGCATTGAATTACTTGGAAAACTGTTTTTTCGCCATCCTTGCAGAAACCTCAAACATCTTCCAGCAATCCATCACAAAAATTGTTCACATTTTACGCCTCCAATAAAAGTTTATGCTTAGACCATTCGAGTCCGATTGAACGAATCAGTTCAATCCGAACTCATTAGTATGAGAAACCATTTCTGACTGGACTGTTGGGGCGAAACGAGAATCCTCTGTTCATTAATGATGGTGATTACCAGAGCCCGAAACCCTCTGCTTTCCTCCGATCATCACGGTCAAAAGCTGTCAACTGCCTGCGTGGACAATCTTCTCCCACCAGAAATAATCTTCATTTTGCACTGCAAATGCCAAAAAACCACGTTTCTAACCTTGATTACCACAACTTTTATTGTGTCGCTTTTCTGACTGACGGCACAGAATAGAACAGTTTAGAACAGCATAGCAAAGTTTAATGGGGTTGAATTGAATTGAATTGAATTGAATAGAACAGTTGTCAAACGAGAAACGCACAGGATATAATAGAACAGAACCATTTGGGAGCGGAATCGAACAGAATAGAACAGTTTTCAAGAACAAAAAAAAATGGCATAGAAACATCACTATTTCACAAAATATAATCATTGACTATCCAATTGTAGTGAAAGATCCTTGGAGAAGTGCTCGAACTAGTGCTATTTATGATAATACTATGATCAATGATAATGTTTTTATTGCTAATTTCATTTTTATCATTATAATATTAAACGGAGCAAAAAGTCGCACAACAAATCTGCATACATTCTTTGAATTTCGTGCGTATCACAAATGTATTCCATTTGTTAATCGGATTCTGCATAATTTTTGGGAGAAAAAAAATTCACCAGCAATATATGAATGTTATTTCAGAGTTTTTTCATTTGAATGAATTACCTTGGATTGTTTGTAATGCTGCAATTGTATGTAATCTAGTCAGCTTTACGCACTTGCATCTCTGAAATTTGAATGTGCAATAAGACGTTCCCATCCATGCATAGACAGACATACAAACAAGTAAGCACACACAACACAATTGTATTAGTGCAACAAATGAATTCGACTAAACAAGAGGTGAAATAAATTCCATAAACGATAGCGAATATGAATTTATTGGTGATTCACAACGGGAAATTGTCGAATAAAAACTGAAGATCTTTTTCAGTAGAGTTTTTTAAGTGCATCTGAGCTAGCATTCAAAGCCTTTTTTATTCAGCAATCATAAAAACTTGGGAAAAAATTAGTGAATTTGTTAATAAAAAGAAAAATAACTTTTCATGATGAAATTGCTGATGATTTTCGCAGAAATCTGTTTTCACTGAACAAAATTGCATTGATTGTGTTTCATTTGGATCGGTCTACAAAATGAATGTACACGATCGAAGTTGTTGAAGGGAGAAGCGTGCCGGTGAAGCACAACGACAGAACGATAGCAATTCAACTAGCTTGATGCTGGTCGTGATCGTGAGTATATTTTTGATTGTCAACTTGCCTCAGGCGATCTTCATGGGACTCCTCTGTGTTTGCACCACATTCGGGATACCATTAAAATTGCTCGAAGGAATCTTCCCAGCTGCTTTCCTACTTGCCAACAACATGCTCGTTATGGTGAGTACTGCTTGGCGCCATATTATGAATGAGCGAACAATCAGTTCAGTTGTATACAATACTGAATACAATATGGCTTCACATGTGCTATTCTGGTTATGATGTTATTCTTCGTTCAGGCCACATATCCGATAAATTTTGGAATATATTGTTTTATGTCAAGCAGTTTTCGTCATACTTTCAAAGCGCTCTTTTGCAGGTGAGTTTATTTCGATTTCAGTGAAGAGTTTAGTCATATCTCTGAACATGGAAAGGAAGAGTAGCTGAAATATGGATTTAATGCAAGTCAGAATTCAGGTCGTTCGGCAAATTTCCGTCAAATCTTTATTCAACGGCCGTTTTTTCAAGACTGTCGATTCGACATCATTCGCCAGATGGTGGCGGTAATAAGGTGCTCGGTAAGGAACAACAATACGTCTGCGAAGCAACATCTACAATTAATGCAACTTCGAATGTTAACGAACTAAAAGACACAATATTTCTGTGATTTAAATCGTTTTCATGTTGCTCATGAAGTATTTGATTTCGTGCTGCTTATTATGTCATTTGTCCTGGAAATTGCACTTTCATGCGCCAATAATGAAAGGGAAGGACGTATATTGTACTTGTACCTTCTTATTATCAACTGTTTAAGCATTATTATTTATTATTGAATCACAATTCATTCATTCATTCATTTTCATGTCAATACCACTTTTACTACTACCGATATTATTATGAATATTATTAGTATGAATACTATTATTATTGTGAATATTATTTTATTATTGTTAGTATTATTATTGCTATTATTATTATTGTTATTATTATCATTATAATTATCTTTATCATTAGCAATCTCATGATTTCTACTGTTGTTATCGCTGTTGAGTCTGGAACAAGCGCTTCCTGCTATTGATTCAGAAATGAACACTGTTTGACGCAAGCCACAAACTAACTCATTTTCTCATGTTCATTCAGTCGTTGTCTACATGATGCGTTCGTTGATGCGGATGAATATTTTCGTGTTATTACTGCAAGCATAAATTATGTGGACGGAAGCTTCTGGTTCTCACCTGAGGGTTGGAATAACTAGGTTATTTTTGAAGTCTCGTACGGCTCTGGGCGAGGTAGACTTGAATTGGGCTGGCCGGAAGGTATGGACAACTCAAAGATTCGAACTGAAGTGATCCAAGGTTCGGGCTTATTCTCAGGCTAACGTTTGGTCTCAGTCTTACGCTCACAGTTACGCTCAAGCTCCGAATACTTGTCCAATTAACAATATTCGACACTGTTCCAACCCAAGATTCGAAAATTTTCAAGAGATTCCTTCAGTTCAGTCTCGGGCTTATTCTTAGTATTACTCTTATGCTTGCAATCGATCGTATTTGGCACTCAACTACACTCGTATGCAGCAAGAAGACTCACAATGGTTCCTCGAATGTGTTAATTTCTCGAACGTCCCAGCATAGAATACCATGTTTATCCATAGGCTCGCTCAAGTCGTATCACCTTGCACTTTATATTCAATCAAATGAACGTATCATACCAAAAACAATAACTCAGCAATCAACATAGGTCAAATCCATGTAGTTCAAGTATTGAATTTTCATCGGAGAGCTAAAATCAATTCGAGCCACTCTTTCTGAACCATTCGAAATCGTTCAAACTCAGTTTTGGTTCATATTCAATTTTTTTGTTATTCAACCAATCAAGTTCTTAAACAGTCACTCAGTTGATTAATCAATACAAAATTTCTCGTATTCGTCAAATGCATCATCAACATCAAATCACTATGGCAACATGCCCTAAGGATGTCAGCATCGTTCGTGATGGTTTCATTGTACACTGCTCATTTCCCGTATTGCTAACTGACTAACAAACCGTGTTGAGAATCAACAATTTCAATATATTGTTTTAAACTCGCAAGCATGGCCACCTCTGTTAATTATAGTCACAATAATTGTACAAACAAACTCAATCAATTCAAATCCTTTGTGATATATGCCAAATAAACCAACAAATGAATGCTAAAACATCTGAGAAAATAGATGCAAGCCATTCACACTGAAACCGAAAAACGACCCCAAAAAACTTCAAAAGAGGTAGGTATCTCTTCATTCTCAATAAAATATGAGAGTCCCAAAAGTTTGCAGTTCATTAGAGCATCTACATTCACAATAAAAATCTCGACTCGAAAAAGCAATAACAAACAAGCGTTCACGTTCAAACATTCAAGAAAGCCAACCATTACATTTGACTTGTCATAGTGTATTTTATTGTTTAAAATAATATACAATAAAGCACAAAATATAATACAAACCAAATCAAAGTGAAATCGAAACAACTTATCTAAACAGATTGGTTCATCATTGTTAATATGTAACATGTTGCAGGGTTTTATCTTTGAGATTATTGTGGCACTGATGTTAGAGAGGTTAGTCAACAGTAAATAATAGGTGAACGTTCATTTGGGATGATTTAATGGATGGATTTGAACTGTTAGTGGTTCTCAATCGGATTCTGATAAAAAGCATTCAGATTCAGACGTTTCATTCGACAGCTCCTGAAATGCATCTGAAAATTGAGAGGTTGGTGTTTTGTGTTGGATGCAACCACGACGATTGCAGTATTGAATGATGCGCTCGCAAGCTTCGATTGTTACGTTGGTTGGATGTGTGAGAACGATACGGAACCAACTGGGCGCATGGAATGCGGATCCGGGAAGGCAAAAGACGCTCTCTTCAGCAATTAAATTCTGCACGAACGTTTTATCATCACCATAGAACTGTTCGTCAATAGCGATCATCATGTACATTGCACCGTTCGGTTTGAGCGGTCGCAATCCGCGCACTCTGCTAAGACGTTCATGTACGATGCACGCGTTCTTGGCCAGGATCGATGTGATTCTTTCGAAGAATGATGCTGGTGTATCGGAGAGTATTTTTGGTAAGGCACCTTGGATGAGTGCACAAGGACCGACAATCTTCTGTGATAACGCCACCAGGCCTTTACGAATCTGCGTGAAAGCATCGTAGCGATCATGCACTATCAACCATCCCAAACGCCATCCGGGTACCAAGTAGCGTTTACCAATTCCATCACATGTCAGAATTGGTACACGTGGTTCGAGAGTAGCCAATGGCACAAATTCGGCTCCATCATACGTTAGCTCACCATAGATTTCATCTGCAATAATAGGTAGACGATGCTTATGAGCAATTCGAAGAACATCTTCCAGATGGTCACGACTCAACACAACACCGGTTGGATTTGACGGATTATTGACAATAATCGCTCTTGTTCGACAGTCCATCAACGACTCCAAATTATCCAAATTTATTTGTGCTCCTTCACACATGTCCAGCTCATAGAAGCGATCCTGAAAGTGGACCACCGTATTGTGCTCGATGCAACAAACTATAATACGAACATCTTTGTTGGGCTACTTTCTTCTCATTTCAGTTGTGAGATTCAATTCAGCTCAAGAAAGGTTTGAAATATCAGCGTTGTACATCATTTCAACACCGATCGTCAATTAACATTTCGTATTTGATCGCTATTGACGCAAACGTAATATACTTGTGGTTGTAGTTGCTGTTGCTGCTCATAAATGTGTATAAAAGAGTATGAGTGAACAGATATTTACTATAGCGTTGTAATGTGATGATTAAGACGATAGTGTCACGTGGTGTGTTGATAACGTTTAAGACAACAACAATGATGTCAAGTGACATGCAGAAAGTGGATCTTGTAAAACTTGATCGAAATGTCATTCATTAGAGAGTGGTAAATGAGTTCGTTGAATTGATTGATTTCGGTTCATGATTCGTCATGGTCATCTTTTTTAATGACTGATTAATATGAGCATATTTGAAGAAGAGGGCATCTGCTACATGTTTCATTCAACACAGAGGCGATATGAAGTTCGTTTCGTTTTTGAAACTGAACCGAACTTATCTTTTAGATGAAATGAATCGAAATAAATGTTAAAGGAAGTGGCAAGCAGTTGGGAAAAACTAGTTAGAAACACGTACTTTTGTGTTGTTAATAATGATCTCATCGTTAGGCAAAACGATGGTTCGTGCTAAATTTATTACTATTTTCAACACGCTGCTTGAAACGAAACAAATCAAAGAACAGTTTTCACACCATCCCTAAAATGATAACGATAGCAATAAGATCATGTTGTTGACAAAAGACTACCTGCGTAGTCGGAAATTACGATGATGTTCAACATTTCGGCGTTATACCATCTTCAGGAACATCTTTTAGATTTACTGAGAGCCATGATGAACTTTCGGTGGATGGACCAAGAGTCAGGGATTATGGAAGGTAAGGTGGAGGATTACAGATAAACTAATAAGAATTAGAGAGATAAACAATTAGGTGGTGGTAACGATGATTGTGATATTGGCAATGAAGATAGGGGTGAAGATCTGATGTTAGTATTGTTGACGAGTATAGTGGTAATGACGAACATAGTGAAAAGACAGGGTGGGGTAATATAAGGTGAAATAATAAATGAATGAAATAATAATGATAATAATATTGATGGATTATTATCATGCGAGTAATGTTTATGATAATCCGGATAACAAATATAATAATGGCGATAAAATAAAATATCACCATTATACCTTTTGTCATCATTATTATAAATAAATAAATAAATAAATAAATAAATAAATAAATAAATAAATAAATAAATAAATAAATAAATAAATAAATAAAT
>UYRR01031023.1:66512-123452 GCA_900617985.1 Anisakis simplex | reverse complement strand
AATAATAATAATAGTAATAATAATAATAATAATAATAATAATAATAATAATAATAATAACAATAATAATAATAAAACCTCAATTTGATGGGATCGCATAAGCGTTGAATAGAGTGGGAAGCCAGGTGACGGCACGAGGATGTTGTCGCCTGGATTAGCGAGTACTTCGATGGCCATCTGAAGTGCATGCGAGCAGCCACTTGCTAGAATGACATCGTCTGCAGTGATCGGTGCCTGTGGTGTACTGAAATGACGTGCAACCGATTCTCTTGCTTCTACATAGCCAATTGCCGGTCCATAGCCGTTGTACTTATGACTTCTGAGTGCGGTTTCGATAGCAATTTCGGCCACTGGAGAAGGTGGAAATGAGCCGGTCAGCGATGGGTCACCAAGATGAAGTTTGATTAGTGATTTGTTCGGATTTGGAGCAATCGACATTGTATCGCAAACCTGTCGAATCGGATTCACAGTATGTTTGGCGTGTTCTGATACCTCATAAATATCCCATGACGCATCATTCTTACCATTATCATTCCATTTTTGTGCACCCTTCACCACCTGCAACACAGCTTGAGAGACATTGACTCTTCTCAAACGCTAGTATTCATATTAAATGCAAGTTTTGCTTATAGATGAAAACAATAGAGTTGCTATTTTAATAATCATTAATCGCTAGTATACACTGAAATAATCACATCTAATCTCAATGAATGCACAGAGTTGCTAATTGCTTCGATTAAATGAAATCTACAAACCTTCGAGAAGTTCATATTTGGCGATGGTGGATATATCTGTTGTATGGGATGATGACATGTCGAGTTAATGTTGAGATTTGTGATATCATGAATTTGCTTTGGGGCATTAAGTGTTTCCTTCTGGCATAATGATTCATCATTGTGACGCATTTTCTGCAACCCAGAGCATTTAATTCAGAACATTCAACGTGCTTTTTGAGCTGCTTCTAGCTTTAACAATGATTCCGATTTTAGAATCACCAATTTCATGGAGATTATACACTGACGAATGTGTTCACTTCGTTTAACCTATTAACTGATGAGTGCTTCCGATCAACAACGGAATGCTTAGAAAGTGAAATTCATCAAAAAGTAAAGCACAAATTACGTATCAATGACCAATGATTTTATACACGTATTTTATAAATATACACACATTTATATACATATTCTATAAATATACACACACGTATGAAAACGAACGAAGACGCAAAAGAAAGCAACAGCAAAAACGTGAAGACAGTTCATTCAGTTAATTCAATCAACCAACTGACTGCCCCTATTAGTCATAACGCATCTTCTTCTTCATCTATCTCAGCACACCTGTAACCGAACAATACTTTTAATATACCTATCAATTTAATCACATATTTTCGTATATATACTAAGATTAATAAAATGTTCACATTGAAGAATTTGCCGCCCGCCCACCATAATGCAACGAAATCATGCGCCATTTCGTTGCTTCTATCGGGTTGATTCACTTCGACTTCATGTTATAATAGTCGTTCTTTTAGATGTTTACTCCACTGAATGTACGGTAATCAAACGCACCAATCACTTACTTCATTATTGGAGTGCCAATATACAATACTTAGCAAACAAACTACTTGAGAAGGAGTGCAACAATGCATTCATTACGCAGTTTGTTGCTGTTATTTTCGTTTTGTTAGCAGTATCGTCGTAATCGAATATCAATATCAGTTATTGCTATTTCTGACTGAAATGAAATTCATGCAAAAACTCATTGTCATTCGTTATTATGTGATCGAGCATCACGAACTGTCTAACTGCGCATCTGTTATGTCATTGTCTGAATGCATGCATTATTATTACTAGCTGCATACTCTCTAGTTAATAATAATTTTTCATATTATCATTGCTATCAAACGTTTGTAGCAATAACCTGAAGAATTAAACTGCTCTTTAGTGAAATAAGTTTTAGCGCTTTTTGCGCCTCCCACTCACATCAGTTCTTTGAATGGTTCCATGCATAACAATACGAAGAACATCATACGATTCCATGTTTTATATCATCATATTTTCTCTTATTGCATTTTATCAGCCTACCTCACATCACTTCATAACTTGTTATATCATGTCTTATCATATTAAATTCAAAATACAAAACTGCCATAAACATCAAGTGATCAAAAAATCATTGATCAACAGTTGTGACTTAATCAAATTGATTCGGTTCAGATCAGCAGGACATTAATGAGCACATACTTAATTTGTGATCAGTTATAACGCAATGATTAATAATTCATTGATAAAACTCGTCCAATTTCTTCTTTAATTTCGGGAGGATTGACGATGATCTGTTTCGAGGAAAACTGTCAAATAAAAAATTACCACATGATCTTTTTTGGCAAATAGTTATGTTCGCGATGGTTCTTGTTAATTGGATTGGAAGGAAGTGCTGTTGAATACTTGAATTAAATGTGTACATTAAGTATTAGACTGTTGTTGACACATAGTATGAGATAGAATTGATGAATTATCAAGCAGTTAATGGATTAATGAGGAGTGGAACTATTTGCAGAGATGGATGATACAGCGAAATGATGCTATAATAGCAACCAAATTTCAATCTTCAAATAAGTGCACTGCCAATTAAAATTGCGCAATCAACAATAATTGAATTAATTCGATGGGAAATGAAATCCGCAATTAATAAAAAATTTCACTATTTCATTATGTTTTCGGTTACGACTGATTGTTATTATCATTATTATTACTATTATTATTGTCATTATTATTATTATCGCCATTATTGTTATCATCATTATTATTTGTTATTACAATATCTAAGATTATCAAAATTCTCGATCAGGTTCATCCTCTAATCAAAATAACGCATCGTAATATAGCAAATCAACCGATTGAGCTCCCAGCCTAGTTTATGCATTATTATTAAAACTTTACAAAAATCATTGCAAATTACTTCGATGCATTTTGAAACGTCAACGAAATGTGATAGCGTTGAATAACGAATGAATCTTGGCAGTGTAATGCGATGGTTTCTTCTTCAATTAATTTGCTCATCAATCACTCTCAACAAAATCGTATTTATTTTGCACTAAGATCTACGATCGTATTGTGATCATCATCATCATTTTTACTGTTGATACCGATGACAACAACAACAAAGGTAACAGTAATACCATTATCCTCGTCAATATGCATGAATTTCGATAACTCGCCTATATTACACGTCTCATCGTTCACGTAATGAGGAAGACAGCACTGAAGATGTTTGAAATCTATCATCTGTGTGAAGTGAATAGTTTCATTTCAGCATAATGAATAAATTAATTCAAAAAAAACATGTAAACAATCACTCATTTGAAGTTTTTAAAAACTAAATCCGAGTTGCGATCAAATTTGAATAACGTATGCAATATTATCAATGTTATTATGAACAGTAATAATAATTTTAAAAAATAATAATGAAAATAATAAAAACAATAATAATAATTATTATCATAATAATAATAATTATTATTATTAACATTGATGATATTTGTTATTCTTATTATTATTTCTAAAATAATAAGAATAACAAATATCATCAATGTTAATCTTCCAAGTAATAATAATGATAAAACTGTTATTAATAATGAGAATGTTTCTGCTAAGAATGTTCATGTGAATGGAGGCAATATAATTGTTGAAGTGACGCCATGAAAAATTTTTTAAAAACATCAGTGAAATTCATTCATACACACCCACATACGTACAGAACATTCAATGATTCCACAAAATGTGATTTTATTGGAAAGATCAAATAAAAGATTAATTATCACAACAAATATAAACAAAAAATGACATAATAATGAGATCAGTTGTATTTTGATCATATCACCGGAGCATTCCAAATAGTCATCTACGTCTTGCTTGTGGTCACCGAGCACTGACAAGTTTTGAGAATGAGCCGTATCCCAGACAAAACGGAATGGAACCGTTTCATGAATGCTTTGCAAGTTCGTCGTTTACTTTCATTTCATGCTCGATTCAGTGCCTAGTTGTATTGGTCAGTCACATATCTAATCGAAAATCTGGTTCTGCTCTTCATTCAAAAAAGGATGGTAAAGTATGACATTGTCCACAACTTTTGCTTCGAATTATTAACAAACAAGCGGACGGATGTCTTCTCACTCCTATGACTACTGCTTCCACTGAGATAATTTGTTACAAACTAGTATCATACAATACTTTGTTACAGCAACAATGATAATACGTCATACTGACAAGAATATCAAACATATAGTTGATAACAATGCTATTAAGAATATACTGTAATGAGATCATCAGAATCGAAATAGATCAAAATTTTCCAACAGTTTTGGAAATTACGTTCACCTTTTGTTCAGTCATGTTCATGTCATATAATACTTTGATTCCTTCCAAATAGACACAAAATAATAATAATAATAAATAATAATAAGAATAATAATAATATCAATAATGATAATAATAATAATAATATTAATATTAATGTTAACAATAATAGTAATAATAATAATAATA
Source organism: Anisakis simplex (assembly GCA_900617985.1). NCBI lineage: Eukaryota > Metazoa > Nematoda > Chromadorea > Rhabditida > Anisakidae > Anisakis > Anisakis simplex. The sequence goes on along the minus strand of UYRR01031023.1, from coordinate 118,906 downwards.
ATAAGAATAATAATAGTAAGGTAATAATAATATTATAATAATAATGATAACAATAACATCAATCAATGAACCACTGCCATATTCAAGTGAACTGAAAGCAATCAAAAAATTATTACTTAGAATTAATGAGCAGTCCAAAGTATTCAAGTTATTTTTGCAACTTTCAAGCAAGCCTTGTGGTTGTTTGTAACGATGCGGTAAACGGATTTACAGCTCCAAACGGTGCAAAGCCTGCAATTATTATGATTGTCATTACTACACATCTACAAATAACTGTTCAATATCATATTAATATTTCGAAATTACAAATCACAATTATGTCCTTGTGCTTCTGCGCTATTCTCATATCGGTCGTTCATTGAATTAACTCAATTGCTGCTATTTGATCAGCTTTCAATTCTTGAGGTTTATGAAGAAATGTGAAAAGAACTCACTTGAAGGAGCGTTAAGAAATTGGGCAGCAGGTGAGGCACTCATCGATGCTGAATAGGTGCCCTGGTAGACAGCGGATGATAACGAATGAGGCACGGCGCCGCTACCGTAGGCTGGCAATGCTCTTGGTGATGTATGTGAGCGTGTATAATCTTTAATGGTGTTCATAAATTTTTTATTTGTATATGACATTTACAAATAAGTAATATTAGTACAAATATCGATGTTTAGTCATAACTTGCATATGCCATATCGTATCATTATTTTGTTGGTTTGCTGTCAGTGAGCCTGGTTTAACGTTATCTAACTTGCATACAAATCCCTCATTAAAACAGCCTGTCCCGATGTCAACGATTCACAATTTGTGAAAGTGTATCAAATACGAACCATCTTCGCCAGATGTGATGGATTTCAACCGCTTCATAAGCGAAAATACCTCCACAGAAGGAACTTTTGTGCTCATGTGTTAATTGCAATTGTCCACTTTTGTGTTTCATCGTACTAATCTGATGCAAGCGCTATAGGCGTTAAAATGTTTCAACTCGCAAGCAAGTATTATGATATTGATGATCATTTCTGTCTGTTCGAATTGAATAGTGATAATCAAGAAACGTCCAATTGAAAAACACCTGTATTTGCATCAAATTGTGCTGTATACGCAGATGCATAATGTGACAATTGATCAGCGGGTGTTCGTGGAGGTGGTAGCGTGAACTGCTGACTACAAATCGATTCAGGAAATTAGTACTAAATTCGACGATTTGACTGCAGACAGCGGTGGTTAATATTAGAGTTCTCAACGAAATTACTTTGCAAAAAACGTAAGGAAAATTGTGGTATGGTTACTGTAAAGTGAACAAAAAAACTGAAGATATAATCGACAGTTTCAACCACCTATTGTAAAGTGCCTCTGCTAATTCAGCGGCCCTCTTCAATATAAGTTCTTTTGGAAGTCTTTCCGGATCTCCCGGATATTTTGGCAATAATTTCTGCAACCTTTGAAATCCAAAGTCGATACTTGGCTCCGATAAGGCTGAAAATGAGTAGCCTTTTTGCATATTATATATTGAGTCAAATTGAAGTGGCACAAGAAAAATTTTGATCAGTAGTAATTGACGGTTGACTAACGTTGAAACAATGGTATTTATCAATAACTGATGATGAAAGTAGCCGACTGCCTTGAAGTATTGACAGTTTTGAGTTGACGGACGAACGTCAGTTAGAATACGAGCATTTTATCGGGTGAAAGAGCGAAAAGAAATGAATTATACTCACAGATGTAAACGAATCGACCAGGATTTCCTCGATTCAGCTGTTTTGATTTGTATAAAAGAGTGACTTCAACTACACCGGGCATATGACGTGGTGGTGTTGTAACTCGCATTGCGTGTGGTGTGATTATTTGAATTGACTGAAATCATTTTATTCCACTCACATCATTTCGGATTATTATAATCACTTTCGATCTCAGAATTATTATCAATTTAAGAAACATTTCTTTAGCGAAACTATGCGTCGTGTTTAGCAGTGAGATGTTTTATTGAACAACTGGAAAAAGCTGAGCTCTTGTGGTAAGAAGAAGCAAGTGCTAATGATGGGGAGTGAAAGCATGAAACTTTGGATTCCAAAGAATGAAGCACTTTGAAGCATGAAACCACAATTAAGACCGATCTCCTGAAAGAACAACAAACCTATCAATGATAACCAACCTCATTCCAAACCGTTGTTGGGCCAAATGAAACTTGAAGACCTTCAAAGAAGTTTTCACCAATAATGATAACTGGAGTGCCACCTTGTGTCCATCCTTCACTCGGGCAAATTGCTTTGATAACTGGATTTGTTGTTACAGCAATATCCGACGCATCAGATATATCTGAATATGCGAACGAAATTAATATGTGCTTCAAGAATTTGGGCACTTCAAAGGGTTTCAAAGGGAGCACTTGATCTGAATTTTAGATTTCTATGATTCATTTTTGCAACACAATCTATAGCTATCGTCATCAAAATCGCTGTAATATAACAGACATTGCATCAAGATCGTACTCATCTATTATCACCATACAACTTCATTTGCAATATTCCGTCTTTATAATTAGAGTATCCGCTGTAATTGTAACAATGTTCATTCATACTTCTAACGATTAAGCCAGTCGCTACACTTTTTACCATCGATTGTTAGGTGCCTTAATTTATGTTGAGTGTAATTCGTTTTGATCACATCCCAAACAGTGAATACATACCATGCAAAATTTCTGGGTAATGTGCTTCAGATGAGATTTTATTTTCGGACTGCTGCAAAGTCAAGATACTCCTTCAAAAGCTCTTCGATTAAAAGTAAATCTATCAAAATCTATCACTATTCTCCTGGGAAAGAAGACATTATCCATATCAAATAGGAACGGTAGTGCCATTTATTTGGTTAACCAAAAAAATTACTAAATAAAAGTTGAAAAGAACAGGGCAACAACTAAGCGAAATACAGGCAATCAATTCCATATAATCTCCAATTGAATCAAATGTGTTCACTTAATAAATAGCACAAGCTATTGAATGTGCGTATTTGTACGTGAGCATGTTCCGAATGAACGGTATTGAGCGTATTTGTAGAATTAATAGTAGCAATAATTTTAGCAATTGGATGCCGCTATCACTACCAAATGATTCAACACTTACGTCTATGCTTGTCATACTGCTACTATTGCTTAACTTCATCGTAATAAATGTGTGTGCTTACACACAACTGAAAATCTTTCAAATCAAGCGATATTTATTGAATGTGAATGAATTACAAATCTGTCACTGATTGTTGCAGATAAATCAAGATAAATGGCCAACAGCAGCAACCACAAATCTGTCATGCATGCATCCATCTGACCAAGTATACAATAACTGCATCGTTTTAGGCAATCGCTACACACATCAGATCAATCCAACTACATCACGCATGCAAACGTATTGCATTTTTGAGATTCACTTCAATGATAAACACAACAAACAATAGTTGTCGCTAAATTGATATCAACTGCTAATATCAATTACATCGATTATGCCGTTTGAAAACATACTAAAATTTGATGAGTTCTATCGCCTGCTTGCACCCTATCCAGATGGACCATTCCTATTATTGTCACATCGATGTTACATCAATTATAATTTATTCGAACACTTCTGTTCCATCTTTTACATTCACTCTTTTCTATACGATACTTCATGAATTGAATAAACGATACTGCTCATAATGTTCCACACACATGTGAATACATATTGACATTGCTCAAACGTAAAATGTGACATTTAAATAAGTTCATTTGCATATTTGACAAAGCACAAACTATATCACAACAACAAGCACAACAATTTATTTCTGCAAGATCATCCATACACTCGTTACGCCAGCCGTAATGCTAGTCATACTATTCGCTCGTCATTCATAAATCAGCAATTCACAGATATGTCACTTATGATAAGTGGATAACATGAATATGCACAATAATAATATCATATCCTTTCATTCATTAATGAAACAACTATCGCTCCACTCTATCGCTCGCTCAGTAAAAAGCATCGATGCATTGCAAGTCATTTCATCTCGACCCTCGTCATTTTAGATGCACATCAACCATTTTCAATCGTGAGCTGAGTATTTCCATGAATGATAATTTATGTAAATAGTTTGATAAATGGCATTCGTGAAGATGGTCCACCAGAAGAGTAGAACTCATGTTTCGATGTCAAAAACATGGATGATTTTGATAAGCATGCGCATGGCCACAAAATGACTTGGGAAGATGGAGCACAGCAGCTGGTATGATAATAGTTATTCAGTAATTGATTATATACGGGTATCGGGCTTAAACCAATTTGAATTGCATTTGTTTACTGTTTCGTTTTGTCCGTTCAGTTACTAATAATTTCACCATCAAATGTCATTGCGCCAATACTTGTGGTATTTCATGAAAAAGGTTTCTATCATCATGAACGTCACGTCGGCATCAGCTTTGCTGACGATATGACCGCTCAATTTGTGAATGTTATAACGGTTGTGGTTAATGAAGTCAAAAAGAGGGCTGCTTAATAACCATCGAAGTTTTTGATGCCAATTCGATGGATAGTTGTTGGCCGTGAATAGATTCATTCATATGGATGATGCTCATCAACATGAATGGATGTGTTATGCCATAATTAAGCGCTTCCGATAAGCTAATTTAATTGTTTTCCCATTTTGTAGGAGCAGTTCCGTATTTACGACTGCTGCTGTTGTTGTGTATGAATAATGCTTCATCCAATCTTGCAAGCTTACGATCATTTATTTATCTACATACAACATATCCACATGTTCATCTTGATATGCACATACATATCTATGGATATACTATCGTACTAAATTCGTTCATGCATACTGCTCACGGAAATATATATAATATATATATCCATTCAAAGAGATTCCCTCTATGTGTGTATATGTGAAAGCATGAATATATATCCGACAGAATCAAATGCATTTCGCATCTATTCATCGATTCCATCCGCCAACACTTAATTATCTTATTGAGGAGAGCTTAACATCATCAACAACAACTAACTTATTTGAAGAGCTGCTAGCTGCTCGACAAGAGCTAATCCAATAAATTAATGCTAAATTGCAATTCACACCACCAAGAGTTACTCACTACCATTTCGATTAAAAATTACCATATCTCATCAAATACCATCAACTTGCCAAACAGATTTTACTCAATTTCAATTTTTACTTCAACTTTCACTCATTTTCAATGCAGTTTTCACTTTTCACTCATTTTCAATTATAATGGAAATTCTTCTTAGCTCAGTGTTTTATTGATGTCAATGCAGACAACACATTGATGCAATCACTAGTGCAAAAAATATGAAGTTTCAGTGATCACATTAAGTTGTGTTTATCCGGAAACAGCTGTTTCATGTAAACGAGTTTTAGATAGATGTTTTGTACAGAAACGTACATACCTTCGGATGGGTCGAGTCGTTTCGCTCTTCTGCCATGTTTCGAGTTATTATGAACGAACATATTATCCGATATTGCCAACAATGGGCCATCGACGTGCGCTGTTGTACCGAGAACAACCTGAATTGTCATTTTTTCCACAACTTTGCATGATCATAAGAAAAATGATGATGATTGCATTAACGCTTAAAATTATGACATAAGAGGAATCCTATCAATCACAGCTATTGATACCGTTATAAATGTGAGAATAAAACTGAAGAAAGCAGCACAAATGAAAACCATAACAGAGAGATGAAGAAAAATGCGACAAAAGAACAAATCGAGCGTAAATAGTGCATTCATTGTTTCAGTATTTAAGTTATGGTCATTTAATGGCCAGTGTTTATTAATCATTTTGAAGAAAAGTGTTTATTGGTCAGTTGCGGAAAGGTCAGCTATGAAGATATGCCTTTGATCGATGAATACAATAATAATATTGGATATGCGAATGAATGCTCATTCTAATAATCATCGACTATAACTTCAATAATGTTTTATAGGTACTAATGCGTGAATGCTGATAGCGGAACATATGGATGTTTGATCGGTCATAACATGAGCAAACGCAATGAAGTAAGGCTAAGAAATGTGATAGTGAGACGGAAATAAGTTACCTAAATTTAATTCTATTACAATGATTGAGTTATAAACAAGAAATGATCATTTTAAAAAATGATGAACAATCGATGAATATAGTGACGGTATATTCATCGAAATATTCATAAGTGAAATATGCAAATTGATGCTGATAAACCACCTGTTTTACAATGCTTGCTTCTTTCTTTTGTTAAATGCTTCAATAAGCATCTAATTATTCATTTCCATAACACATATCTGTTTGTGTTGCCAAATGTGCCCGTTCATCTTAATCTGTTGATGGATAACTATATTATAACTACTCATCAGATATGATACGTCGCTTAGTTATGCTTCTTTTATGACCCATCATCCTCATTTCCATACTATTCATAAAGTGTCACAAGGTTTTTATTTCATTCCAGATGTTCGTCCATCCGTCCCTCTTTCAACGAACGAACGAACGATCCACTGAATGCCTAGCCAGTCACCGGAAGTCTAGTTGCTTCAACGAATTAACTGACATTTCTGATTAAGACAATCGTGCATTCATATAGCCCATCATAAATGATTAGTCATATATGTATCCTCAGAATAAGTACGCTGGCTTTATCAACAAAACGAACTCTTATCAGTGTATAATGGAGTAGACTAAAGGAGAATGCTTCTGTCATATAGTATACAAACACTGCGACCAGTGATGACGATCAAATAATATGCAATGTACGAAAACAATATAACCAAACAATGAATCGAATCAATCGCTCAAACCTGGAATCGACGCATATCTCGCGGATTGCCAGCGTTCTTCAAACAATTCTGATTGCATTTGAGGAAGAATTTCAGAAAAAACCTGAAAATAAATGAAGAATATATTCAGTTAATCATTGCATGCGATTCTTTTCATTGCTATGTTGTTGGCTCTTTTCAGATTTGAACTGAAACGATGGGTAATCAAACAATCATCTGTAGATCTGTTTTAATGAATGCTATTGCATGAAAAAAAGCCAAAAGATAATTACTCATTGAATGAAATTATTCTGCGATATGACAGATTTGAGTTATGATTTCCGATATTTGAGTTCTTTGAAAGATTATTAGCACTGACAATTGCAACCAGTAAGGATTTATTTGGACGTTCATCATTCTCATCATCATCTTCTTCCTCATCGTAATTCCATGCAATAATTTTCATAATAATAACAGCATCAACGACACCAACAGTAACAATACTATCAATCTACATATTCCAGAGTCGTTCTTTTTCAACTGTTGTTCCCGGTGTTCGCTGATAGTGACTAATAAAATTATTCCTCAGAATAACACCCCCACCGCTGTCCAGTCATCATTACCTCACTTCGTCACTGATCCCTATTCATTCACTCATTTTACTTTCTCTTGTCCTTTACAATTCTTCTAGCATAGAATTTAGAATGTAATTTCTGTTAATATGATCGTCCTATATCTTATTGTTATTATCGTCGTATTCATGGTGCATATTTTCTATTCATTCATTTCGCAACATTTGTTAATTATTTCTTCCTTTTTAACAACATCAATTCTGTTGTTGTTCTCTATCGTCTTCATCATCGCGTTGTATACGTGTTGTAATTTTCTTCAAGAAACACATACGATCGATGAAAGGATCATAAAATGCAGTTTTAGTGCTTTCAATCTGCTTAATTAGGAATTTTTAGTGATTAGGTTGGTGCACAGTCGTCGTTCAGTCATGTATTCATTGAAACAAATGCTCACCATGCACCACCTATCTTTTGTCTGTCATTTTCATCTATTCAAAGCCTCTCTTAGCTGAAGGTTTCACGTCTACGTTCAGCACGCCTAATTCAAAGTTCAGTTTGCTTAGTGGCACGTTCTTTTGTCGTACTTCATTGATTTCATTAGTTTTCAATGTATTCATTGATCGTCCATCTATCTACATCAAACACAAGCATATGCATTGGTTTGTCAGAATGTTGTTCTGAATCTCACTGTTGATAATCTTTTCTTCAATTATTATCCACGATTAGCAAAATCGAAAAAACATCTTCGATACTGAAGGATTCAAATGTTTTTGAATTGTGTCTATTACGATCGTTAAATTGTAGCCCAGAAAGAGTGGAATAGGACCAACTGAAGTGCTGGTAAACTGATTCATTGCATAAATTACCAATCATGTTGGTTCATTAATTACCATTCAGTTGTTTAATTGGTTGAATATTTTTGCATGTTTCATTCGAATATGGTCAAGAAATGGAAGAATAAGAAAGAAAGAGACGATTAAATGAACGAAAAACAAAAGAAAAGCGAATAGATAAATGGATGACGCATAAATGAGCGGTAGCATTAGGCGATATATATGCGATATGCATTCATAGTCGACGATAAAGGAGGAAGAAGTTCTGTAATTTGAATGTGTTGTGGTGATAGTGGTAGTGGTCTTTTAGCAAACAGAGAAACGGATTAGTGCTTACATATTTCTCCGGTTGGCTAGAGGCTAAGTGGATGAAAGATCTATGCATGATATTGAGGAGAGGTTTCTAGATAAGCTTAAAAGTTCCTATCGTTGAAGCATAAGTCTGAGCCTGCTTCAAGCTTGGTTCCATTCATATCGTTGTCAATAGACGAGCGAGAGATCGTAAATTGAACGAAACTAACACTTTCAAAATCCGAAAATTTTTAAAGCTCAAAGTTGCAATTCCCATGAGGCTAACAACCAAACAATTTATATATGCGCATCATCGACATATTCCGAAAACAAGAATACAACTATGAGCATGAGCCTTGATATGTCACGTTACGATATGTCTTTGCGTTCATTGAACAAATTTTTTAATGCTGTTTTTCCTTATTTTGGTCTCATTATTTCTTCTACATTCTCTACTGAACTAAGTAAGTGTGAAGCCTAGGAAAATTCATAAACGTTTGAGCGTATGAATAAATGTATTTAGTTTTACAAACTTTCCAAGATCTTCTAAATAATTCATATGCTCATTCAACGCAGATCCTATCACAAGTATCCATCCACCCATCCAGTCACACATCTATCCATCAAGCTACCAATCAATCAACCCCATTGACGAATGAAATCTTGACTCTCCTTCATGTTCATATCAGATCCATCCGGATTATCCAGTTCCAGTAAACAACAGGTAGCCTAATCACATAAAATCCCCTTAGGGGTTTTCACCGTGGTTGCTCAAGCACTCATTAAACTGTTGATCGACGAATAATGTCTATCGTAAGCTCTAAGCTGTAAACTAAATGACTGTTCTTAATGAGCACATGCAACCACCCACCATCTATCTCAAAACGGATCAGCACGTCCAATAAATAAATGAACATTTATTCCATTTAATTGGTGTCATCATTAATCACTAAGACTGAGCATTCAGTAACGGAGTAATTGTCATGCTCCTCTCTACAGGCACACAAACATATACTCCAAATATGAAATCTTCATCACTAACCGATCGATAATAACAGGATCTGATGGTGTTTCATTTCGATTTCCACAACTCTTCTTTTCACAGCAACGACTGAAATTTACAATCGAATATTTAACATCATTTATTTGAATCAATTAAGCAATCAGTTGGCTAATCGTATGACATTTCAATGCTCTGCAAATGGATTCCAACTGAAATTTTGACACTAACAGCAGGTTTCATAAACTGATTATAATCACTCCGTTCATTACTGTACAAAATTGCATAAATTTGAGCAAGGATTGATAGCAATAATGATGTTAAATACCAACTTTAAATACCAATCTTAAATACTAGTATCAACTTTTTAATAATTTCGGAGCATCAGCGAGTTATTTTTTAAAAGAATAATCAAATAACGAACACACTGAAATTAGAGCGTTTTTTAAAGCTGTTTGCTGAAATTATTTTTTAATGTCAAGAAACCAGAGTTTAACAGCGTAAATTTCTATCAGTTCATTAGTTGATCTCACTTACCTACACATCACTTCATGTGTTAGTAGAACTCGACACATCTCTGGATTTTTATCTTGTCCTTCATAAGCGATCGCCTGTAATTCAATTGTTATCACCATCCTCATCATTATTATTAGTTTATTCTTCTTCTATACATCTTGTGAGCGTCACTTGACTTTACAGTAATTGTATTTTTGAAGTTGTTTCTTTTATACACACCGATAACTAATATCTATTTATCGTTTGGTTCAAACTCAGTATCATTGAAATAGAAAAGATATAAAAAATTTATACGAATGTGTATTGTACATCTAAAATATTAACTAACAGAAAGGAATGCTCAGTGAAGAAGATGTATTGAATCTAAAAGAAACAACGAAATGAAAAGATGATGAGTGTGATATGATAATTACTCTGTCAAGTTGCATAAATTCATCTCTAGTAATAAGGCAATAGCTGTGATTTTTACGCGCAATCGGTGATAATCACACATAGGGGATGTAATGAGAGGAATTTGTGCGATAACATATGAGAGAAATGAGATGAAAAGAGAAAAAGATTGAATAGAGCAGTGGTCCCCACTCTCAGGTGCTCTATTACCCTCTTCGATGGTCTGACAGGACGTCATTAACCCCTCTTCTGCTACAATAACATTATTTTCACACATATAACATCAGAACTAGTTTCCCGAATCCCTCCATTACCCCCAAATTACCCAAAAATGGGTAATTTCGCTCCCCCCTCATGGGGACCCATGGAAAAGAGGGTAAATATCTATCTATCTGCAGCGGATATTCTATGCACGTACTTGTGTTAATAAACGCATGCAAGTGTACATTTTTGAGCATGATACACTATGTATAATAGCGACTATAATCACAATGGTAATGATGATGATGCAAGAGAAGAAAATATTTTCATAACCACCTGTTAACATTTGTTTTTAAATATCGCATATTAAAGAAATTTGAATTGAGGACAATTAATTTGGAATGAGGAATACCAACAACGATAAACGCAAAAAGCAATAAAACCAACAAAAATCAAGAAATATAAACAAAAGTAATACTGAGCACGAAGTTGATTATAACTGTTGACGATAACAATAATAATAACAGTAATAATAATAGTAATATTAATAGTAATAATAGCAACAATAGTAATAATAACAACAATACTAATAATAGTAATGGTTCAATCGAATGAACCCTCAATTCAGAATCAAAGGAAGCCGTTCAAAAAGACGAAAATACGTGGCTTGTGTGGAAGGAACGCGTGAGCAGATCTGCACTTATTTTAAAAGACGACTGTTATCGTAGCGCCAGAACTGAATGCTTGCTTTTGCGAATGAAGTATTTGTGAACTTGGGAAATATTCTATTTTTGATAGACGAACAAGGAATGAAATAAATTGAAGAATAATCGCACCTGCTTCGAGACACTATCGATGAGGCGAACGTAGAGATCTTGTTCTGATCGAAGACCTGAAATTGACAACTATCACTCATCGAATGATGAATCTGAAATGCGTTTCGAAATACTTCATCCAGGTCGTGACTCTGATGACTGGAGTAAGATAAAACAAAATATTCTAAAATTTTTAAAGGAGAGATCAGAGCGGAAAAGCGAAAGATAATTTAATGGACGATCGATCGTATGCTACTGAAAAAGCGCTTCTGATTATTCCAAGACCTTTGAAAGCTACATCAATGCATTGAGAATATGAATCCTTTCATATTATATTGACATTCTATCGTATACAATAAAACAACTATGCCTTAACTAAATTGACCACAATTTTAGAGCAATACTTAATAAACTTCTTAAACACTGCACGTTAGAATCAACGAGTATCACGCATTTATGATTAGGCTAATGCACATCGACGATGTAATATCAAGAAACATTGCAGCGTTCCTTTCCTCATTGAATAGTTTCGTTGTTTTAGTTGATAACATCGAATGACGTAGAAGAATATCTTCCATAAACGAAAATGGGTAGTGAATGGGTTACTGTATTTGCAGAACTTTAAAAATTTTGCAATAAAACGACGGAAAACGAATTAAATCGGAAAAAGTTTAATTGAATAGAATGAATGAAATTTTGAGCCACACGATGAATAAAAATAAATATTGGATGAAATAACTGTAATCAAATGATCGGCACCCACACACACATAAGGAGAACTCTAAACTTTCAAGAGTCACACAACTATTGCTCAACTTTACAATCAGTCAACAGCAAAGGCATGATCAGCATTTCAAGACGGTTTTATGAAACGTTTTCGGAGGAAAGAATGACAAATGAAAAAACAAATTGATTTGGAAGATACCGTTAGCGAACGCAAGCCATAGTCTGTAGTGGATACCATTGCGGGTATCTTGACCGTCCACTTCGCGTTCCTTTTCCACAAAATCCGCGAATTGAGTTCGTTCAATTTCGACCGGTTGCCCGGCTCGATCATACAATGCGATAACGAAATGGAAAAAATTACTCTTTCGTAGATTATTCGGTGGATGCTTCTCGAAATGCGCTCGAGCCAATTGAGCACTGAATACGAAATTAACTTCAGAAAAAGAAATCAATCATCAAATTTCATTCAACTTAAGATGAGTAAATAACCAGTAGATAAAAAATAAATAAACAACGGGATCTGAAGAAAATCGTTCTATTTATAGATCGAAGACAACGATCAGTGATAAGTAGTAACGTAATGATTGTAATAAAAACAGTGAAAGTTTCTTCTTTTCGGCTTCTAAATTCCATGTCGATGAATAATAATAATAATATCTAGTAAATAGCTAGTAAAACGTCTACTGCTTATAGCCGGCTGGAAAAGGCACTGAACTGATGCACTAATCCTTCATCATATCAATGTTACATTCTCACTACTCCGAAAATTGCTTTCTATCGTTCTCTCACTGGATATGTAACAGAGGCCAATAAATTATTCAAAGGTATGGGAATTGGGCAGAATGAATGGTTCATTGACCGTCGTACACCACCTTCATCATCATAATGATGAAACAAAATTATCAATCTCATTTCATTCATTTACTATAACCATATCATATCTGTTTATATACGACAAGGAATATACCAGTCCTAAGTTCGGATAACAACAACAACGGATCTAATCATTCACAAGACTCTGATCAGTCAGCATAAGTGAACAAACTGATAAGTGAATCAAGTTAAAAGGTTTCAAGGAAAGGATGAATATGAACTGGATCGGTGCAATACGCTGCTATCTACCTGAAAAGGGCAAAAAAATGGATTTGAGAATGACCGTGCTCAAATTTTGGACGGGGCATAAGATAAGTGTCCGAGAGTGAAGAGTGAGATGATATTGGATTAGCGAATGATTAACTGACTGACTGAAGCTGGTTTTTAGCAGAGGTTTTGTTTTGGGACTATCAGATAGGGAGAAGAGTTATTTGGTAGCTAATACGGTTTGTGTAGCTTGAAAGAAGTGCGCGTAAAAGATGATAGCTTGTGAAATGGTGGAAAGGGGAATTAAAATGGGTGTTTGCGGCGACATAGTCCCTTCACAGGGACGTTGGGACGTTGGGACCAGGAATGGCATTCAAGTGAATGAGATGAGATGAGAATTGGTAAAAATAAATACTAGTTCAAGTAATCGTTTCGTTGAAATAATCGTTTCAGTCGAGCAATTAATTGAGACCAACCTGGCTGGTGAGGTGTCAACAACAGTCGGTGCCCAATGTGCTCTTAAGCCAAGGGGTTCCTCCTTCATTTGTCTAAGGAGAGTTGTGTCCTGGAAGCCGAACATCTTCATAAAACAGTAAAATGTGTTGTGGTTGTTCGTGATATTGTATTGATATGAATTGGATATACAGATGGATCGCAGTAGATAGATCGCTTGATGGATGGATATTCGAAGAGAAGTAAAAACTTGAACGGCTTCTTCGTCTTTCTTGCTATTATTCTTCTTCCTTCGTTGTATTCTTCATCAATTCAATCAACCCTCTTCTCAGTTTCACTAACTATAAACATACCAACCACGCCCCTCGGGATCACAACTTCATTAGGACGTCCGCATCTGCTTATCCATCACTTGGGAAATCAACTCGCATCCATTCTTTAGCAATTTTCTCATTCGCTCCACCCACAAATTTCTCGAACCAATCAACGAACGCTTGGGTGGAGTAAAATGACTAATATTCAAATTACGGTAGTGTTTCTTTCAGTACGAAACAAATTTCCATGAACGTTGCTCGGCTTGCGTTACTTCTAGTTAATGAGTGGAATATGGATGGAATGTATTCAGCAACTACGTCTGCAAACGACAATTAACGATGCACATTCGCATTACGCAGTTGGCTGTATCACTTGACGGTGTACCTTACCACTATTGATCAGCTGATGTCGGCGTTTGTTCGTAAAACGTCACAATCAATTCTCGAAACACCATGGTCTGCTGAAGTGCACATTTAATGAGGTGCATCCTCAGACTCATTTTCAACTTATGCCAAACTATTCAAATACAAGCAATCTTACTCTTCATTTCATCCGGCACAAGCTTCACATTTTCATTATCTGCTTTTCGTCCCTTACCTCCATGATTATTCTTGTTTCTGTCGTCAGTTCAATGCATATGGTGAAGTGTCGGTATGCATGATTGCTGGATGATAAGCTGGTTTAATTTGATTGGCTTATTAGTCTTAGGCATGACCGATTTGATTCAAAATGAAGAAAGCAGTAGGGTACTAGTATCGAGCCAAAAGTATAAAGTATACGTCCCATGGCTTTGTTTATTTGCAAAAGCATTCTTAATCAGTTAAGCGGCTGATATGTTTGACAGCCCACAAACAAATCTCTTAATACATTTACATAAACCAGTATAAATTCTAGAGACTGATTCTTCATCTACAACAGTACTAATTCAACAACAGAACTGCTCTGCTGATCGTTCTGAATGCCTCTCCTCTCACTGTTATTAAAATAGGAGAATGAGAATTTTGAAATGCGAAAGTCATTTTCATTTCATCAAGGGAACTGCTCCCTTGGTTGATTCAAATTATTCGGAGTTGATGTCGATGAGATTTGAAATTATCGAATGGATGAGAAGTAACCAACTAGTTTAACGAAGAAATGAAAGAATATTTTCGATAGGATATGGATGAATTGAAGTGAATTTGGTTTCAACATAACGTATAGCTGATCAAAAGTGAACGAATGAATACGTGTGGAATATCCCACTCGTGTGATTTTATGACGCCTATATCGTCACTGATTTACGCTTGATGTAACGATCTGTCATATTACTTCATATTTTATCATAATCAAATTTGCGGCTTCAAGACTAACAATAACAATTTGAAATGGTGATACCTTCACAAAAAAAGAAAGTCATGCCTATACCAATCATGAGAATTACTAAAAATACAAAGTGAAAGCGCACACTATCAGTAAATGATGGAAGAAATAGTTTATTGATGGAAGGAAAAGAAAAAATAAAACAAGAAATAGTTTATTATCACAGTTCTTCAACAAAACAAATCAATAACAATCAACTTGTAATTTTGAAAACATCAAAAATGGAAAATATCATTATCATTCAATTCTTGTATCAGATCGTTATTGTTTATTCATCAAAATTTTATCTGTTAGATTCCTATGAATGGCTTCGTTTCGTTGACATTCCTAAAAAGAAACAAAAATTACTTTCAACATTCATCTATGAACGCAAATATTACATACGCATACATACCCGATTTGAAATAATACCTATGTAATCATTCAGCTAACTGATAAAATTTTTGCTTTACAAGCAACAGAATTTTCAAAATTTCTCGTCCAAAAAGAAAATTCTTACAACGGCAAAACCGATAGTTGAATTCAGCTCAGATTTATTATTGTACATTAAGGGAAGGAAGGTATGGGAATGGGCATTATTAATGATTCATTGTATGGTGAATTTTTCATTATTAATCGAAGACTGTGATTGATCGAACAGAATGGTGATACGATTGAAAGTGATGAAATTTCGCAGATTACTTTTTTGAAATCATCGATCGTCTTATGATAGAGACGTTCCTTGTCCAACAAATACTGATAATCATCACTCAACTGTTCACGCTCACTTCGTAACTGTTTTTGCTTTGAAGATACCTTAATTATATATCACTAATCAGAAACTGCAACCTGCTACAAACAATTCACATGCTCTGTAGTTTTTGCTCATCACTTCAAAGTTTCACTCTTAACTCCAATCGATTTCAACAATATAAAAACATATATGGAATAAAGCAAGATAATGCAACAAAATATGAGACCAACTTTATCCAAAGTGGCATCTACACCTTTGAGCACATGCTCCAAATTTTCAATGAACGATTCCTTATAGCTTTCCTTTGAAGTACTGAAACCAACACCATATTTTCACAAACTATTTCACCAAGAGCAAAAACAAATACGTAATGGAATTAACTTCGTGAACTTGCTAAACTGAGCATTTTCTGAGACAAAAGTCTTAAAATATAGGGAGAATAAAATGATAAAAATGAAAACTATTGGAAAAACTGAAAAAAAAGTTTCAAAATAATACAAATGAACATACAGCTGCTGCACATCCTCAATGCTATTCAGTAGATCAATTTCACGTTGCAAATACGCTTTAACGTCTAATAAAGTGTTGTGCTCAGTGTAGAATTGTTTGGTTTCACGATGCTTCGAAGCCACTGAAAATTCATTATGAATGATCCGAAAAAGCTTATCTTTTCGAACCGTTTCCAGTTCAAACCTGGTAGCAACGCTTACTCGAGTGGATTCATGCTGATGTTCGTTAAGGCGGATCACTGAGTTAAGCATCAACGTATGAACGGATAGCAGATATAATAGACAGATGAAAAATATGTTAACAAATTAACAAACTTTGATTATAGAGTTCAATGATTCGCCGCTGATACTGACTGATTTCAATTTGGGATGGAACCGAATCGAGACGACGTTGCTGCACGGCTATTGAGCGATTGATGGAAGCTGCTTGAAGACGCATCCTCTCCAAGTGTTCCTTTGCCTCTTCGTATTCCTGATGAGATTCCAACAGCTCGCACGAACGACGTTCATTGCCGCGACTTTCAACGATCTTTTCTAATTGTTGTTGCATTCGCAGCAATTCGCGTTTGCAATTCGTTTTGAATGTTGACTCACGATTACGCAGCTCGTCGTGTTCAGCCATCAGTTGTGTCAGTCGATCAACCAGCCTGTAAATCAATAGCGAAACAAACACATGAATTTTAAATGGATATATGTTGACGAACTCTTTATCGACGGACTGTTCAAATTCAAGATGTGCTTGAATTTTATGCTCTAACTCGCGAATTTCTTCGAGCAGATTCGTTTCCACCTCAGTGGCCGTGAATAGTTCGTCATCCAATCGTTTCTCATCTTCATGTAACTAAAAAGAAACAAAATCACAAATAGTTTATCGACCGAACGTTCCAATGACTTTTTGATTGACGGATCATTTGATATCAAAATGGGCTGAGAAAAGAGGAATCATTCACAATATTATCGATTATATTTTGACTCATACAATATCTATGGATCGAAAACATTCTCAAACAAAGGAACAAATAAGCAAAAGTTACGGTTGAGTTTGAACCCATTGCTTACCCGCTCTAGTTCTTGTTCGGCTTCATCAAGCATTACACGTGTCCTCATAATACCCAACTCATCACCTTCAATGCCTTTGTGACTTTCATGTATCACCTAAAATTATCAGCAATGATAAACAATAATAACAACAATCAATAATATTATTTACCGTATCGATACCCGCCGAAGCCTCGTCAATTGCTTTCACGTCAATAATATTCGCTAATGCACCAATCGAGATTCGTTCTGCATCTGAACAAACTGGTATTATTGACGTTGTTTGCAGTACACCTTCATCTTCCCTTCCAACATCTCGTTTGCACGCCATCTACAAACAACAATCATTATAATTCCGCGTTTTTTCGTCTGTTTGCAACTGTAATGCAAATTTATGAACACAATAATAATGAAAATATAAGAATAAGTTACTTAAATTCACTGTGAATAAATGCATCTGTGAAGGAAAGCTTAACTGCGCTATTGAGACAAATCATATCATATCATATCTGAACATAGATAGTAAGGAGCATTAAATGCTAAATTTTCGAATGTACCTCGGTTTGTTTTGAACCACCCGTTTCAGCATAGATTCTATCTGTTTTTCGTCCTTCTTGCTGTCCTTTTCGTTCGCTGTCTTTGTTCTCCTCTTTGCAGGATTTTCGTTTCTGACTCGACGATGGTACAGTTGTGAGTGAGTATGGTTGTCTTCAATTATACAACTATAAGACATCGTAAACTATGTATAACACAACGATTCTAAGATCATCTAGATAAGGTGGTCGTTGCCAACAGTTTCGATTAGCATAAATGAGAATTGGTAACGGTGATGAAAAGAAACCATTTGAAAGATTAACACTGATCACAATTAACAACATTCTGAATGCCTGACAGATGGATTCGGCGTTCAAGAAGTCAACAGCATAAAATTAATGAAAACCCACCGTGTTGCCGTATATTCCATGATTGTTGCTTCGACATCTTTATGTAAATCACATTCGTTTGCCGCACTTGAACAATAACCATTTGTACGTCTATAAACACGTAACGGTGAGCACTGTGCTTTCAGGTTTGCTCGATGCTTTGTAAAAACCACTTCATCTTCACATTTTTCTCCTTCTTCCTTAAACAAACAAAAAATTGAATGTGCAAAGAAATGTGAACATCGAAACATAACTTCGCATACAACAAAGATCATAATTCTACTTGGGAAATAAATGAATAAATCGATGCATACTGGTAAAAGTCGACGAAAACGTGTAGCAAACTGATGAATGGCATAATTTTGCAAGGTATCACCACGTCTAGATTTTGCTTCAATTGCTTGCTTCACTAACCACTGAAAAGAAAGAACTATCATTATCAGTACTATCAACATCTGCAGTTTTATCTTTTTTACGAAAACATTTCGATTATAATATCTATTACCTTCAGATCAAAATAAGAACACTATCACCATTATGTGTGCATAATTTAAATTTCGCAAAAATTCATGGAAAGTGACCTGAACCACTGGAAATATATGTATGTAATCGAGTCCTTGTATTTGATGTGGTTCGATTGAATAAGGACATTTCAGTTGTGGCAATACTTCGACTACACGTTCGGTTAAGGCGCTTTAAGTTATTATCATTGCTTTTATTATTGTCGGAGTTTAATTTAATGATCAGAGACCAATGTTAGTTATAATCAGTCGACGAGTGAGGTCAATTTCAGTTCTAAGAATACTACAGTGTTGAAGCAGTGATCCAAAAGTATCGATCAAATTCTTTCACTAAAATCGATAGGGATACAAAATTGAAATAAATATGAGCTCAGACCAACATTTTTTGACCGATCGTTGAATTTTCTGAGTAGAACAAATCCACATCAACAGATCGATTGCACAGCGTTATGCACCAAACCATTCCTCCGATTACCTAAACAACGCAACAAATGAAAAGATCTCAAGATCTGCACCAAAATAAAAATACAAAATCGCTTCCAAATTACAATCTTCCTGCTAAACAAAATTAGCAACAACAAATAAGATGATCTGAGAACGTTCTGAGCCACCATAAAAACATTCAACAAATTCTAAACGTTCGAGAAAATAATCCTCGAATTCGTTAGAAATTAACTCTCGGTTTCATGGGGCGAAAGGGACAGGAAATAATTGGAGTGGTTTAAGATTTGAAAGTTACCCTATCGAAAGGTGATAACGCCTTGAAACGAGCCCTGAAATATCCGGCAGCCACAAGCAAATCAATGGTATCCTGCAGCTTAACGAATTGCTCTTCATCCTCACGAACATCGAACTTAAATGCAAATATAATCCAAAATTGGGGTGGAAAATAGAAAATGTCGGATTGATTCCAGTGGACATTTCATTAATATTATCAATAAAGATTCAAAAAGCTATAAGCACGTAAAAACGAATGAATTTTATGGATAAATAAGCGTTTTCACAAATAAATAAACAGAAGCAAATCAATTTCACCTCATTCTTTGAAATATTTCGATGTGACGATGAAGTCATATAGCTCAAAATTCACTCCACAAATATGATTCCGATGCAACAATGGATTGAATTCCTCCAACTTTTTGTTCAAAATGTATCCTTAAACGAAATTTCATACGCGTTTAAACTACATTAACCAATATCAAGCTACAAGCATCAATGATCACCATACAACAATTGAATTCAAAATGAAGATTTCTAAAGCGAAAGCGAATCATTGAAGAGCAACAGTCGACACTCACGGATTTGATAAGAATGAAAATGTCTGAAGACGTATCACAACATATTGAAAGCCGAAGTACTAGACCGTCTGGTTGAAAAATGGTGACAGTTTTGTGATGATAATAACACTGAGGATATTAAGATGAGATTAGGATTGAGTCTATGAGTTTAAAGTAGTTTAACCTGGGTGTTTTTATAGTCGTTGCATTCGAGAAACATTACACTCGAGTTCTGGCATTCTGATGTTTTGCATTAAACTGAACAGATTCTGATGTAGCCTGAATCACTTCCGTACATTAGAGTGCTTCTGGTTCATCGAGATACCCAGTAATAATGGATAAGGGATTACGGATGCATTAAATGGAATCAGAGTGTATGCTACAGCAAAACTCTTCAGTCGGTCTGCAGAGTCAAATGAATCCTCGCGTGCGGTTTGTGTTCAACGTTCGCTACTAAGATCGAGACCACCCACACATGACTTCTATATATTAGTTTCACTCAAAAATTTAGACTAAGTGATTATGTGTGGTATCTTAATAGAGTAGGGTCTCTCAACGGGGGTGCTCGCACCCCCAAACGGTTCAAGGTGGTATTCCAGGGGGTTTTATTTTTTATGTAATAAAGTATGTGAGGGAGAATTTCAAAGTAAAGCAGGCGAAGGTGGACTTTAAGGTATATATTTTTGAAAAGGTTAGAACTTACTCTACAGGTATAAATTACTGACACACACTCTAATAGATGAGAGACAATGAGCGATATTGTAAGGGGTGTGAAGACATTTTAACTATGGTTTTAGGGGGTGTGAGGACATCTTAAAATTTTCTCGAGGATGCGGAGGGAAGAAAGGTTGAGAATCACTTAATACAGTATAAAATGAATAAAACATAAACCATTGATCGCCACGACACAAAAAGAAGAAATGAAATAATTAATCCTATAAACAGAAGAATAATTAATGAATAATTTATCAATATAATCAAAATAAAGGCAACAATAAGGATTATGTTTTGAGCACTTTTTTGTGCATGAATATCGAGGTGAGACGAAAAATTAATAGATAAATAGATATTTTACTATTCCTCAACACCATCGCTTATTGTTTGTATAACATTTTAACTCTATACGTAATCCTTTGAATGTTTCATCCCACCACCTACATTTGGTTTCTTCGTTTGTATGCTTCATTCATTACCACTGTTAGTGTAATAAGATACAAGCCAAATCATAGCCTGGCTCAGGCTCGACAACAACAGTGATATTGGTGCACCACTCGGTATCGAGCAGAACTTCCCCTCACGAACGAGAATCGAACCGGCGATGTACCAATTATCGGTTGGGGCTCTGCCTCTGAGATGTTAGTGAGTTTGCATGATAATAGTCATTATTTATTTTTTGTCCTAATTCGGCACTCGTGCGCAGAAGAAACTGCTCAAAGCATGACCCTTATTTTACCGCTCTAACATTATTGATGTTACTGTTATTCATTTACGCATACCTTTGATCGTTTATCTTTGTATCTGTAAAAACCTTGCTCGATATCTCTGAGAATTGAATCACACTGGATGCTTCTCCGTATGTATCATCAACTTATCAATAATCAAAAAATGCCAATTATAAATAAGCCAGTTGGCTGCACTGTACGTTAAACCATTCAAAAATAGTTTCATTTAAAAATATTTTCACCGAAACAATGTCAAAAGCAACAAAAATATTATCTGTAACTGTGAACTTATTATCAACAACGCCTCTAATCTATTTGAGAATTCTCTTGAGCCTCCTACTATCTACTGTCGGCCAATAATTTTGCTGTTTTTGTGAATACCATAGCATTAATGAAGTGCTTCATATCTCATTGTTGTCATCGTCACTGTTCACTACATGAAATGGATAAATTAGGAGATGCAAGATACAGCCTGAGGGTATGGATAAAGACAATTTTATGAACGGCTTAACGAATGACTCACGTCAAATGTCGTCTTATCATTACTATATTAATGTTATTCTCATTAGCATAATTATTATTAGTATTCTTATTATTACATTATCACCGTTTATATTTTCAGTATATCACCGCTATTTAGTAACGGTTCTTGTTGACACAAGAAATATGCATGTAAGTGGTGAGATGAAATGAAATGGATCGGATATAGAATGGATATAAGAGATGAGCAGAGATAAAATTGAACTCGAATTTGAATTCATGTCTATTTCATGTTTAAAACATACATATTTTCATCAATTTATTAAATGCTATGTGTATGTTTCTGTTTCATTTCATCCATTCATTTTATTGTGATGATCTCTTAGAAGATATTATGACGGATTCAACGTCGCGTTACTTGTTTTATTAACCAGATGATTTAAGAGTCAATTTGTTGTTTCACCACAACCAAACAGTAGCAGTTGCAGCAACGTTCAGTTCAGCGAATCACTACGTTCGCTCATCTCGAATGTCATTTACATGAAGGCTCTTCGATTATTTATGTCCATTTGGATAAATGTATTTTCTTCTCAATTCATACAGTCGCTTATTTATCACCGTCACTATTCATTACCATGTTATCTAGTATTATTACAATTAGCAGTACTATTATAATTAAACGCATGACGAATGTTATCGTGTCTGATTATCGTTATCGCCTTTATTACTTTATTTATAAAGATGTTGTATTGGTAATGAGCTGTATTGGTAAATAAGTAAACAAATATGATATTGACGATTTCATTCGAAATATTAATGCAAAAAGATGTATTTTCAGTGCAGATTACTGACTTGCAAATGAGACAAATGAGATATACATTTATAAATAGCGATTTCAGAATAAGGATACACGTTTGAACAAAAATATGACGGTGGCTCTAAATAGCGCACTTTCAAAAACAGCCTTTCCTTTCAATACACCTGCCGTGACGGTCATTTATGATTTATCATCATCATCATCTGCAGAATACTGCTCACCTTTAATGTTTATAAATGTAAGTTACTATTATTCATGTTGATATAACTTATTACAATGATCGTTAATATTCCAAGTATTACTAGGGCTTACAACATCAATTTATTGTGCACAACGACGAGGTCTAAATGACTGCATATGAATACAGTTGATCAAGTAAGAGCGTTTCATATGAATTCAATAAGTATGATGTCGTTGCATTTATTCGTTGGAACATTCACATCGCAATCACATTCACATCATTAATTATCCGTTTCAGTGATTTTCGAAATATAAAAAACCAGATTTCATTAATTTACTATTCATTATTATTATCACTATTAATTGATAATGATAGTGATGACAGCGACAATGATAGTTATTCATCTCCAACTCTCTTTATCCAAAATTCGTGCCATTTATTTGCTTATATCTTTTGTTCCAATCCACACTGATACTCCTTTCTATTTACATCTCTATTTCTCATTCACATCTCTATCCTCATCATCCAACATGGTCACTGCTTGGGAAGATGGATTATCTTCGTTGAAATTTTAATCTTTTGATCTTTCCTTATCTTCCTATCAATTTTATTCGAGTGATGAGTTGTGAAATGCTATTTTCTAGCATATCATAGATGTATTTGTTCATTTATTCGTTTTTCATGTAGAATATCTATGTTACTTACATGAAGTATTAATTATTGCGAATCAATAAAAAATGATTGAACATTAATTAGATAATGTGTTCTGATTATTTGATATGACGAAGAAAGATGAGGAAATGAGACGAGAAAAATAAGATCAGATGCGAAAGAGCAATAAAAACGCCCATCTGCAACACGTTGCTCTATCGTGAATGTTTTTTGTTTTGCACCGGAATTTATTTCGTGTTCTAGAACGATATTGAAACAACTCGTTTTTGTTTTTATATGCAACATACGAACCTGAATATCTATTTGAAATCCTCCTCTGACTGTTATCCTTTGAACTAGCTTAATCCTATAATCCCAAATATATACCCAATCTCAACTTTATACTCGCCCTCAAACGTTCCTGCCGTCTCTCACCGATTTCCAAGCTGCACATTTCCATTTCCTCCCCTTAATGAAGCCCAAACCCGGATTCTCTCATCCTCGTCGGTCTCCAAGTTGCAAGCATCTCAAGATTTATAATCGCGGTTATATGATATATATCTATCCGAGATATATTCATGCTTATACGGTATACATGTAACTATATAAAATTAAGCTCAACACTGTATAGAGCCAAATCTAGAATAAATCACAAAATTGATATTACGTTTCATTATTTCTATAAACACTGTCATTCGAGGGCTTCGATGGATCCGCGTACCAGAGTAATTGTGCAAATGATGGCTCAACTAATGCCACTGCAGTCAGATCACCAAAATCGCCCACGATCGGAACGAGTATCGTGCAGACCACATATGAAACACAATCTTCCGTAAAATCACCACCGTACAAACACTCATCTCAAGAAGTACACAGTTCCTCTTTTCTACCTTATAGCATCAGCAGCAGCAACAACAACAACAATAACAACCTACCAATCGTGTTTCAAAATATCACTACTGCCGAGCAATTAACAAATCAAACTTTTTCCTCAGCAGCATTATCACCAGTATCAAATCAGCAAAATACGTTTTATTCTTCTCCATTCGGCAGCAATCTACCAACTGCATTGCCAGTTGATAACAATTTGCAAAATTCATCATGTTTGTTTCTTTAAAATGTCATCATATGCATCAGATGTGCTACTTTATTTTTTTACTTCAATGTTCATATTTTATTACTGTTACTGTTATTTTGTTATTATTAATATTTTTTTGCTTGTTATTATCAACAGTGTTATTATTGGTAGTATTGCTTTTCATTTTAGCGAAGAACAAACTTGGTCGTGCTTACAACCCTGGCCGTCCTTTAGCAATGGCCGATAGGCGAAGGATTCTCGAGTTATATGAAAAAGGTCATAAAATTAGTCATATCGCAAGAATTATTGGTGTTACGCATAGTTGTGTCTCCAAGATAATGACGAGGTATGTGTGTGTTCTCCATTCAGTCGTATTGTTATCGTTAATGCTTAGAATGGCTGTTATTATTTTTTTTAAATGCTTATTGCAACTTTTGTTATTGTTATTCGGAAATGCTAAAAATATGTTTATTATCAATACACATATAGATATAGACGTACCGGCTCGATGTATCCGCGAACCACATGCAATACACGACTTAGAACTATTGAAATAATTAGCAATGAAGGCATTAATGATAATTTCGCTGACAAAATGGAATTGGTAACATCCGAAGGTTATAATGGCAATGAAACAGTAACAACCGCAGCAACTGTTATTCAAAACAATAATCATAATGATACTGATAATATGCATAAGAATTCGACAACTGGTGTTATTATACATCGACCATTTGCTATTAAATCATATTCAATCCAAAGGTTTGTTTGTGTTGACAATCATATAAGCGTCCTTCCCTATTAATTCCAGCTGTAAAATTTTCAACAATGGGTGAAGAACGAAAAATTAACGTTTCAAAAGTGATTTGTTCTAAGAAATGAGCATTTCACATTAGTACTTTCATCTACTATGTCTAATGAATTAAATACTTAATGTCTTTTCATTTATTGGTGTTTTTTTTTTTGTTTGAAATAATCATTCATTTAAGAACGATGATTTGATGAATTCAACAAACTAGTATTGGTTCAACCGAACGTTATTTGTTGTATACTTTCAGTCTTCTCTATAATATTTAATAAGCGACTGAAGATGATTTGGGTCATCGTGAATATTTTATAATAAACGTTATAACTGATCATTAGAAGTCTCCCACATTTGAACTTCTGTGATACCGAATCGAGCATTTTGGCTGTAAATATATGATGGAACTGATTGATTCGCTCCTTTTTAATTGTTATTACCATCAGAATAATGTTACTTTTTCCATATTATTATTTTATCATTGATATTGTTGCATTAAATTTTATTATTTCAATAACTGCTACCAGTGTGAATAAATTCTTTTCTTAGCAGTCTTTGTTGATTCACTCATTGAATTTTTCTGAGAGCGTTTCATCTTCGTTTCTATTTCTGTTATCCTCCCTTGGGTTGAATTCAAAGAAATACACGATCTTTTTCGAAGATATTGGTTTCTTAAAAATTTTGTATGGAAGCATCTTGAACAGAATGCTATGGCTCACGGTTGTTGGTTTGATTCGTCCGCCCTATACCATCTAAAATGCTGGCCTGCCTGCGCTCTGGCTTGCCATAAAAACGAAATGCTATCAATGCTCTTCATTAACATTGTGAGTTGTGTTCGAATAACGAGAATGCTTCAGCACATAAAAGTCGATTTTATCCACTAATATCTCGAAATACCAGTGGTGCATCTCAACATGCGTGCTAGTATGTCAATATGTGTACATATCGAAGTGTACAAAAAGCTGAAACGGAATTATTCTCCTGCTAGTATATTACTGTATTATCTAACGGAGGGTGCCTCAGAGATGATTGAAAATATGGAATCAGGCGTGGTTCATTGACTGACGTAAGAGTAGACTATGGTATAGCGGAATGATTAACAAAAAATAATCTGATTATCGGATAATCTGATTTTTGTTAAATACGTTAGCAAAAATCAGATTGTCCGTCATATGAAGAATAAAAATTTATCGGATTCTGTTTTCAGTTAGCAAGTGACGAGAAAGTTTTCTGAGGAGTCATGCCATCGAAGTATGTAATGTCACGAAACGAAGATGAATTCGCACGAATCTGCAAATTTCGCGATAGGGAATAGCGATGGCGCTCTGCTACCTATTCGGAGGGTAATAGCGGTAGCGATAGCGGAATAGCGGACTTCTTTTCGATAGCGGAATAGCGATAGCGCGCTATCGTTCTTCGATAGCGCGCCCAACACTGTCTGTACTTCACTTCATGTTCGGCATTGTCATCATTCCTGTCGTCGTCTCCAGCTGGCTACGCCATTGTCGATGCGCAGACCTCACTGATGCCGTTGTTGCTGCATCTCGGGGGAACACATCCAAATCGGTCGTCGTCCCGACATCACAAGAAGAAATCGCTGTATTGGTGCCGATACTTCTGGGCGATTCTGAAGAACAAGAACAAGAGGAAGAACAGCAAGCACAAGAAGATTTTTTTCTTCGGTCGAATCTTCTCCCTTCAACCTGAAATTGGGTACATTCTGCATTCGACTGCAACTTTTTCACTTTCACACCCCCAAACCCCTAAAAGTGCCTCCGTTTTTTTCAAATAAACAAGCTCATCTGATACAACTTTCCACGCCCTACAAGATGTGCATAACTTCTCCGGTCGAATCTTTTTCCTTCAACCTGAAATTGGGTACTATATAAATGTGACCTTCACTTTTGCCCAATATTTTCTACTTTCAGACCGCTCAAGCTTTTTTACAATGAAAATTTTTCAGAATAAGATACTTCATATGATATAAAATCTCATTCGCTACAAAATGGTTACAGTTTCTCAAATCATTCTGCAATTAATTACCCTCTAAAACGGTCCTTTTCTGATATACCATCGGCATACATTTTGCTCATTCAAACGCTCGATCACACATTGAACTACGTTTGCGCATGCTCCTCGCTGACTCCTCCCCTGCGCTTAGACGCGTTTTTATGGCGAAGTGCGACGACGCCTCTTGAACGCCAGTAATTTAAGGCGAACATGAATAACTTGGCATTATTTGCGTTGTGATATTCGACTGTTTCGCAATCTTGTGCGAATCACTGAGTTCCGTTCGTTTGTTAGTATGCAATTTTACAATTTTAAAATCTGATGTGTTTATCATTAGTTTCTTTTTCGTACTCTCTCTGTCCTTAATACAACTTTCGAATATAGATAATCGCATTCCGCTATCATCAGATCATGTACAACGGCATTGGACTACCCACAGCTCGTGGCTCGGGCACGAATGGTTATGTGCAAGCAAATCGAGCCAGTCTATTCCTGTCAAAAGTTAGTTTTTGGAAATATATCCACCTGGTTATTTGTTTAATTTTCATGCATATTTTGAACAAATTTTCATTGCTTGATTAATTTATTATTCATATTTCAGGTACGTGTCAAATACAATTCAGAAGCTGATATCAAACGTGCGGAGGCTGAATTAAATCGACCACCAAACGCTGAACTATTGGAACACATGAAGAAACGGCAAATTGAATTGAAATGTGCTGATTTTGAAATGCTCATGGAAGACAAGGTGAGTTGTCAGTGGTACTCTTATATCTTATAGATATTATTCTCATTCGTAGAAAAATGTTCGTTTCTGAACTTTGTCAGATGTTTTTGTCACCCCATTAGTAATACATTCATTACTCAGACCAAGAAGGAGTGAATCTTAATTCACGACAAAGCATTATTTGTGCAGGGCTTCGATGCAGCTGACATCGAGAAAAAAGTGGGTGAGTATCGAAAATTATTGTTGAGTCAAGTGATATCTGGTGAGTTGGATATTGAAAGCGAAATGAGTATGAATGATAGTCATGCAAGAGCGAAGGCAGCTATCGAAAATCGTGATCGTATGCGTGCTGCACTTGGAATCGATGAAAAATTCGTGGATGGAAGTTCATTTGAAAAGTTCGTTACATTCTTTGTTCCATGTATTCAATCTTTTTTATAACGTTTTTCTTAAATTAATCATTCTCTTCGTTATTTAAATATTTATACTTTTACGTGCATTTAAGTGTGTATTATTAATCTGTTTGTCTCTCAAGGATGAATAAGAATGTTGGTGGTGCAGCAACCGTTGAGGATGATGTCGATGTGAAGAAAAGAAATTTGGATGATAGCAGCAAAACAGGGAAAAAACAACAAGACAAAAGAAAAGCTGAAAATGACAAGGTTAATCCATCGTGCAGTGTTGTAACCATTTTTTAAGGACCGAAAGGTTGAAATTATTGTATGTTTATATTAATGGTAACCATATGACTTTTATGTAAAATTGTTGAGAAAAAACTGGTTAATGGTAACAATCCATGTAATTTATCAAAATGCAGAAATCACCGAGCAAAAAGCGATCACAGAGACATCGATCTGAAACGTCTTCATCATCGAGTGATAGTTCAGCGTCATCAGATTCCAGCGACTCGGATTCCGATTCCAGCTCATCACCATCACCTGAATCTGAATCAGATGCTGCTGCAACATCATCATCGTCATCAAAACGTACCTCAAAATGCCCTCATACGTCCAGAAAATCAGAGGATGTGAAATATGATGATGATGTTGATAAGAGTAACCATTTGAAAGCAGTGAAGAAAATGGATAAGACGAAAGCAAATAAATATGGTCAGAATGTTGAAGAATCATGTGAAAAGGACATCAGAGTGATGAAGGATGATGGTGATAATTTTGATAAAGGAACAGATAAACGCAAAAGAAGTGCAGAGAAAGATGATGCCACAGATGGGAGGGAAGCGTCGAAGAGAAAAAGGTTTGAGTGGTTGATTCGTTGTTCCTTATGATCGTTTATCTTTGCTTTCATTATGTATGTACGCATGATACGGATTGAGGGAGACCAGGATGTTTGTAATTATTACCTTTCTTTATGCAGAGAGTATTCATCGCCAACATCTCATAGTAGAGGCAATTATCGTGACGAAGAAGGAGATAGTCGTCATCATCGTCGAATTCGGGAGCAACGTTATCAATCATCGCCGGGTTATCACCGTAGAGGAGCAGACCGAGATCGATATGATGAATACCGTGGTCGAACTGCTCGAGACCGCGGAGACGATCGATTTGATCGTTCGGAAAGTCATCACCGTTACAGGTAGCTAGCTAGTCATTTCTCGCAGTAGTGCGCATTTTAATTAGCAAACGTCTTCGAATTGCTGTGAAGTGCTTTGCGATGAAGCGAAGAGTGTATGAAAGAATGAGTAATTTGGACGATTAAATAATTTGTATGCATGTGATTGAATCCGTTCGAATCAGTTATAATGAGTGTTCATTTATTTATCCATTCACTCAACGCTAACATCTAAATTATTAAAATTGAGCATAAATCATTGATTGGTTAATGAAATGTCTAAATGATCAAATATTGCAAGTCACCTTCTTCAGATCCTCTCATTTCTCTCAACGTCATCAGTTGGCGAATGAAAGTGGCGATGAAAAAGATAGAAGTAGAAGAATAGAGAAAGGTAGATATGAGCATGATCGTAATCATCGTCATGAACGAGAAGAGGACGATTCCGAATTAAATCGTGGCCGAGTTGGTGAGGATCGAGCACATGATCGGGATTGTAAACGACATGATTCAGATGAAGAAGAAGAAATAAGAACGAAAGAACAGCACTATGATAATGAGCGTAAATTGCGTAAAAATGATGATCGCAATCTGCAGAAGCGACATCGTCAATCTTCGGAAGATGTTAGCTGCAGCAAACCCAAGCAACAACAGAAAGACGACCAACAAGGTAAAGATGATGTTGGCGGTGGTGAAGGTAGTAAAAGAAATGAAGGAGAACATAGAGAGAACCGTCGTCATAATCGTTATGATATTTCAGATTCTGGCGACCAGGATGACGATGTTCATCAAAAAACTGAAAAGTCAGGACAGCAGTCGTTAAAGTCACATTCTCATCCTGCTCATGATCACCGCTCAAGATCAAAGCAGCAACAGTCAGCATCTTCCTCTTCTGAGTCCTCGTCAAGCTCTTCGTCATCAGAATCTGATGCCAGCAGCCTGGGTTCAGACTCAGACTCTGGTTCATCTACCTCAACTACTGAAAAATCCCATCATACATCAGAAAAGGGCCACTCAAAGAATCACAAATCTTGTAATGATGATGGTGGTTCTGTTAATGTTTCAAAACTTCGTGAACCTGTTTGTACGAGTGACTGACCGTTGTTGCCAGTGAAATATGTGGGTGATAATTACTGTCTGTCTGCTAATCTATATTTTTTTCGATTTTCAGGGTTATGAAGAAATTTTGAATCAAGGAAG
Source organism: Anisakis simplex (assembly GCA_900617985.1). Taxonomy (NCBI): domain Eukaryota; kingdom Metazoa; phylum Nematoda; class Chromadorea; order Rhabditida; family Anisakidae; genus Anisakis; species Anisakis simplex. The sequence goes on along the minus strand of UYRR01031023.1, from coordinate 87,634 downwards.
TTTAAAAGAAGAGAATCCAGTTATTTCAATATTAGAAAATGAAAACGATTGCTTAGTTTTTAATTTCAGATCACAGTTTGCTGATTGACTAGACATGGATAGTGAATGTGCATGTTTTCGAACAGATTGGGTAAAAAGCAAGAGATAACATCAGTCTAAGTATGTCTAGAAAATATTGTTTTGTTGATTATGTACTTTTGTATCATTTCAAAAGAGTATGTTACAAACAGGAAGATTGTATTTTTATCATTGATAGTTATTCTGTTCCATAGACGTGTTGATGATATTCATGCTGCATGGAACCAATGCCACGAGACTGGAGAAGAAGAAAAGTTTCGTTTATTTCATTCCAATAACTTTGCAACATGAAAATTTATATCATTTGCAGTTCCCAATTATTTGTATTTTTCCTTCACTTCATTCAGTTGCAATTGTATTGTTTTGCTTTCATTTCAATAAATCTTTTGACGGTTTTGGACAAGCCGAATCTAAAATGGTAAATAATTCAAATCGAAACATCAACTAATAGAGGCTTAGGAAGATGTTGATAGGTTTAATAACGGCTGTATTAGTAGATCGTTTGTGAAATTTGTGATTATCGATTGAAATTTGACGAAACGTTTCTAAAGAAGGGATACTTGATGCATGTTAACAGTTGACGCAAATGCTCATATCGAAGTGGTCGTTATGAGCTTGTTTGCTCATATGAAATATTTAGGAGATTTTAGTGCCTTTTACGTTTATTAATCTTTTTCGCTCAACATCTGCAGACCGCTAGTCGCCATTTTCATTAACGTTATGCTAAAAAGAAAGTTCAAATAGTCATTTTCGGAATACACCTGAAACTGTTTATTACAATATTGTTGGCGTTTATTCATTGCGAGAGTTAATGATAATTTCGAGTTTTTATCGATGTTATGTTGGACGGACAGAAAAAAATGAATATTTGTTAGCAGTTATAGTTTATGAGTAGTGCACTGTCATGTAAATGCGAATTGAGTGCGATTGATAAAATATTTAACGTAATATTTTTATTCATATGCATGCTTCAATTGGAGTTGTTGATGAAAATGATAATAACTGATAAAAAATAATCCTAGTACAACATAACTGAGAGTATTCACATGATAGAATTCGATACCATATCACTAGCATCAAAATTCTTATATTCAGATGGGCATTCAGGTCCGTCATTATCGCCTTTTCATTAAGTTCAGTTTTTCATTGAATTCATCGTTATCTCTGTTCGTTTCACACAACTTTACTAGAACAATGTGTTGCACGATCGTCGTTATGCTCTTTAAGATGCATTGTTTCAGATTCATACATAAATCATTAATCGAAGCTGGGCCAATTTCTTTCATGTTACGCATTAGTGATCGTCACTCGTAACAAGAACAGAATTTATCGGCTAGGAAAACGATTCTTTCAGAGTTGAATACTACAAGGCGGAATAAGAGTGTCCGTAAGTAAATAATCATAGGTAAATACGTAAAGATGGCATGTGAATATTTTTATTATCGAAGCTTTTTGTTCAGTTCGTTGATGAATGCGATTTATTATTGCAAAAATTTGTTTGCTTACAGCACATGCTTTAGATGATTTCCATTTGATCAGTTTTTACTTTTCATCCATCCATTTCAAAATCCTGCTATTCAGTTTTCTAAGGGGCAACACATGCGATTCCGTTTCAGAATGAATCATTCACATCATTTTTATACTGTTTTGATTGTTTCATTATATTCTTCCAAAAATAACAGCTCATGATCAATCATTTTATGATCTTACATTTTCTTGATCATATCGTTTTCTTTATTGTCGTTGATCATTGCGTTGTTCGCTGAAAGTGTCATATCACGTAACGGTCTCGTCTTTTCATCGCTCAAAAAAACGTTCAATTCATGTGATTTCCTGCAGAGACAAGGAACGATGAAGTCAGAAACACATTTTTTGATGCGTATCTTGATCGCTTACGTAGTCGTTGCATCGATCAGCTGTTTAGCTTTTGCAAAGGATCTTCCGGTATTTATGCTAAAATCATCGATACAATCGTTTGGATCGTCGAGTTCCTTTCCGCCATAAATTCCTCTCGTATTCTGAGCATCAAAGTCAAGAATACTATACTCAGTTTCATGCGAGTTTCCCGCAGAACAATCAGTCAATTCAAGATGTTTGATTAAACAGGAAAATTGACATTTTATCAAAATGATCTGCTCAATGTTGCAACTAATGGATGTGAAGGAAACTATGAAAAAGGGGCTAGGCAGTTTATTGAAGTGGTTTTTGGTAGCAACACAAAAGTTCTTATAACTGTAAATATATCTGATGGAGCCATAAGTATTGAGTGATGAAACGAATAAATTCCATCAAATTAAGAATATCAAATGAATTTGCTACTCTTGTTAGAATTTTGAACTCCTGTAATTCATCAATTTTCCAATACATGTAATTTCAGCTGTATAATCGTCTAAATTATTTAATGAAGAAACAGCGCGATGCTGATGAATCGATGCGGAATTTAAAGCTAGTCTCAAACAGCATAAATGGTAAAAGATACAAAAATATTCAAAACATCAATGATGTCGAGAATAAAAATAACAGTCCAAAATACAACGGTGCAGCCGTACTGTTCCGACCGGATTACGCAATTTGGAACATGTTGAATGCACTCAAGAATTATTACCGTTCAGCACGCGGTATTTATTCATTTGTTCAATTGATTGATTAATAAATGAGTTCCTCACAATCAGTTAAATAAACAGATATAAATCCATTCATTATATTCTAAGAACGAGGAATAATTGAATTCAGTCTGTTCAGACGTTTGATCGGAACCGAATCAAGAACCAAGAAGGAAAGACGCTAGACTGACGAGGAAAGAGAGCATTATGATATATTCACTTCTTGATCTCGTATATTATATTTGAATATTAATTCATACTAATCAGACTGGATATGTGCAAAGAAATATGTGAGGATGTTTTGTGATATGGCATTGTGCGAATAAACCTTATCACCTTTTTGAATCTTTTGCATCTTGTGTTTGAGCATTTCTGTGGAATGATGAATGAAGATTATTTTTTGTTTTGCATACATTATTGTTGCTATCGGTTTTCGGATGAAGTATTTGCAAGAAGTGAATTTTTCGTTTGCATCGACAACGATTTGTTTCAAGAATAAAAATTTTCGTCGTATCGCCAACCATCATCAAGAGCACTACCAATCAGACTGCAAATGCAAATTTAGCATTACCAATCAGACTGCAAATGCAACCCCTGGAACAAGGAATTTTTAGTCGGAGACATTCACTTCCTTCGTTGTGCTGAATTTGCTTCCTACAGAAATGTCAGAAAATTATGGCGTGGCAGAAAAGAATTGAACGAACTAATACCTTGAAAATGTAGCTCTTCATATTCTCCTATGATAGTGGTCCGTTTTGAGTAATTTGGAGGTGTCAGGGGGTAATAGATGAGGTCAGAAGATTGGTATTTGTTATGATAAAATGCTGTTGTGATGGTGTTTTTTTACTCGGATATCTGAACGCGGCCTGCTCATAGAAACACTCTTCTTTATCATATTTTCTGAGTACCTCTACCTCGCCTGGGCCTGAACAAAAGTCAGATTGAAGTATTTACAAATATTTCATAAGGTCCTTAAATATATTCATCCTCTTATGAGCAGTAGGCCATCGTCTCTTATGAGTAGTAGGAATCGACTGAACTCCTTGATTTTGTTTGAACTGATCGATTATTGCACTGAAAAGTTTTCTAATTACTGCATATTATCGGGTTTTTGCTTGATCAGCAATTTTTTTGAACGGAGTAACTGCTCAGTCGTATCATAGATACTATCTGGATTATGACAAACGTGCACCATGCGATCGTTGTGCTTTGGGATTCTACATTAAAATTTTTTACATATTTATGAATGAAACGTTACGCGTGGAACTAGTAAGTTCTTGTAGCGGAAAGGAGGGGGGCTAATGACGACCTGTCAGACCATCGACAACGGTAATGGAGCACTCGAGCGTGAGAATCACTGCTCTACGAATGAATAAGATGTTCGAAAATTGCGTAGTCTTTGAAGTTCGCTTCTTTCGAATTTAGAGAAAACTTCAGAAAAAAATTTCTGTGATGTCATTAACATAACTGAATAAAATTTACACACACTCAAATATATTAGAAAGATTTTTGATTCGGTAGGAAAGTGAAGATAAGTACAATTTAGCCTTTTCCGCTTGAAATAGGCTGACAATTTTTGGTTGAGATTTAGTTTGAGGCTCAAGCACACGCACAAAGGCTAGATTAACATCTATTTGTCTTTGCCACCTCCTTACACCGTTTTAACAGACATATGACAGCTCATCACCACTTCACCGAATAAATATATGAAGCTGACGCATGTAATTTTCGTATATATTTTTACATGCATATATTTTCTCAGCGATGTGTTGATCAATAGAAAACTCCTATATCATTGGTGTGTGCTGCGTTGCCGCTGTTTATCTCATCGATTTTTACGATGTTTTGCACTTTACTTGTTTTTCTTAGTGCGTTTCGTTATATAACACAGTTTCACAACTCGCTGCTCTTTTGGGTCAGCCGTCTGCCAATAAACCTGTAGTTTCGACCCGCTACTCTGTTTTTCAGTTTTTCTACCTTTTATTAGCATAATTTTTCGTTCCACATTTATTCGACACCATAATGATGTGGAAAAAGTGCTTCAAAAATTTTAATGTTAAATGTGGGTGTTTTAATGTTTCAGAAGCTTAACATTTCTCCGTGATTCATAAAAATGCCTGGACTTTTCCCATTGACGCTTCGACCAGTCTCCGAACGATGCTTGAGTCGATTACTGATAACCAGGATGATGGCAGCTAAAAAAATAATACCACCGTCGGCCAAAAAACAACTCGAAGTAAATACAGATGAGGGACATTTCAACTATCAGCGCTACTGGTCGAGAGACAAACGTTTCGCAGCGCAAGCTCCTGGTGATACTCCAGCACGGTTGGTGTACTGATCTTTCGTGCCTAATCCATTTCATAACAGTCTTCTCTCTATGTTTTTTGGCATTAAAAAGCAGACAGTCATTTGCCATTCCGAAATAAATCCGCAATTCAAACGAACTGGCGATATCTTCTCGTATAATGTTTCGCACTACGTTTGTAGGAATGAAGGGACAAAGTTCTATTTCATTTATATTTTCTGAAAGAACTGACTCATATTCATGCTCATTCAGAGGCGATCAATTGGTCGTTCATGGGTTTGATTTGTTATCAGCTGCTGCACTGGTTTCATTCTGTCGGGTGAGGTGTGTGCAAGTTGTTTTTCAGGTTCATGTTACGTCGTCTGGGACATGCCTATGAAGTGTATCCGTTGATATTCTTGGCTGGTTTATGGTTCTGCGCATTTCTGGTGATCGTTTACGTTAGCGTTGGTAAAGTGGAAGTTTGGCTGGATCGAAGTATGGCAGCTCAACCTTGTTCTGTCTTACACTAGTACGAAAATTGATGAGTGAAAGAGCGGGGACGGGGGGGGGATGGGAGGCTGGCGGGCAATTTGTATTTATCGAGGGTCACAATCACCGATCTATAACGGAAGTATAGATATTCTTTGTACTGAACATGAAGTTTGTTCGCCGTTTTGTTGAAAATTTGTCCAACTTCAGGCCAAGAAGAAGCTCCATGGGACTGGTCGAGAATCCGTGATAATTATTACAAGCAACATACAGTGATGTGAGTGTTTGTTGGTGGCAGTTGATGATTCATTCGGTAAATTTAGTAGATTGAACATTCGTATCTTAAGGTTCGATGTGTTCGGCAATACACATCAACGACTCGAGATTATGGAGAAATTACAAGACGAAATGGCAGAAGCCGCCAGACAACGTGGCACTCGATAAGGAGACAGCGTATATTGCATCAGTGATGGGTCGCTGTCGGCTCAGATCTGTTTTTGTTCATTGTCCACTGGTGATTATCATTATCCTAATTGCTGGTACTTGTATTGTGATATTACAAGGAACTGTGTGTCTTGACACGTGCCATTCATCAATTCCTATTATTTTCTTCTCATTTTTCCCGTATGTTTTGGAATTGTTAAAATGTTTAGCTGAGAAGGTTGTTTCGCTCTTGGTACTGCTACTGCTTGCTCATCGAATTGTTATTGATATGATTACTACGATCGTGTGTGTAGTTTTAAAAGTCGTTCTTTGCCTCACCACCTCGACGCTTGTTGTCATGCATCTCCAAATTAACTAAATCTATGAATTGAATAATCGGCCAGTTAACAGTATATTTTTATCATTACTAGTGTCTTGGATACATACATTAAAGTGTCTTCAAGTGCGTGTCTTGTATACATACATATATACATTAAAAATTATAAAAATTGCATTATATTTTGTCATTTGACGTATTTGCATTCACCTATATATGTTACTGTCATAGATCGTTTTGGATTAAACCGTTGTTTTCATATTATTTGTTCGTAATGTGGTTAGTTGTTTTTGCTTGTGTACGCAAATAATTCTTATAATTACATGAAATGAGCTGCTGCTTTCGGTAGGGAACTGTAAATAATTTACTGAAGAGATACATAGTGGCGTATTAACACAAGAAATTTTCTTTCGGTTAGCTGTGAATTCATCAATCATCATTTGTCTATGAAATTTCATATTTTGATTTTTTCTTTCATTAACGTTTTATGAAAAGACACCTAATAAATTCAAGCTTAAGTGCACGTATGCAATGTATCGAAGTATTGTACATGAAGTGAATTATTTATGCGAGCTCTCGATCATCTAATTTGCATAATTTTATCATTGAATGTTGCATAATTGATGCAAATATTTCGATTTGGCTCATTTAAGACGTTTTGTCTGTAACAGACAAAAGTAAGTCGTTTTTATAAAATATTATTAATTGTTTGGCTTCATCAATACCGTCGTAGACATAACAAATCATCAGATAATCATATAGATCGTTTTATTAAAACGAATCGAGGAACAAAAAGCAAATCATTCATGGAGGTAAAACAAAACTTGAAGAACGATCAAAGATGAATACATACATAATTTAGTGGTTGCTGGAGCATGAAAAAGAAGTAGAAATTGAAATACAACTTGATTTGTTGGGCAAAGCACAGCGAACAAAAACAGCTAAGAATTGGAGGTTCCTCCCCGAATTTATGTATGAAATTTTGTTGAAATTCCTCATTTTGTGCCTACAATATTGCACTTTTCTCGCACAACTAACGTCGAAGAAATTCATTGAATAGTTTCGCTCGGTGTGATTGCCATCAACTAAGAAATAACCGATGAAATGCTTCCGTAAAAAGCTCATAATTCGGCCTTTAATTCCGAAGAAACACCGCTTATATTGTAGCGATGAAGTAATAAATGTAAACTGACAGTGGTAATGATAAGAACAGTAACAATAATATTAGTGATAAGAATCAATAATAATGATAAGCTCAAATACGCAAATAAACAAATGTACCTATGTATATGTTTTGTATTTTGACAAAAAAAGCACAAAATAATAATGCTGTATAAATAACAGCAGTAATAATGATATTGACAATAACGACAGTAGCAATAAAAATAACAATAATAATAATTTCTATCTATTACTATCAATGACAGTCTTGATGTAATATATCACATAATAAGCTCACTTATGACTGCTCTCCTAGAGATAAAAGAAACCAAATGTCTTAAGAAAAGACGTTCTCACATAAGCTATGAACAATGATAACCATTAAAATTAGCACTTTTGCATGAAATCACTCCAGCATAAGATTGTAAAGGTATTCTGAGTGTGGTTCTAGACGCGCATAAAAACTGGAATTTGAACGCTGTTTGATCTATGCATGCTACTCCAAAATTGCTCTCTTTCCTTCCAGATAAAACTACGCCTCATGGTGGGTATAATCTTCGTTTTAAGACACTATGAAAACAATGACCGGAATTGTTAGCAGATCGTTATCGTATCGTACCAAATCTTAGTCGAATACAATGAATCGTTAATCATGAAGCAAATACAGTAAAAAGATACAAAAAAATATTGAATGAAACGAAAAAAGAAAAACAACTCAATAAGAATTCATGGAAGAAAAGTGAACACTAGCGATAATCGCACTTATATTTGTATGTAAACTTGCAATCGGTCACCTATGCAGTTTTTTGCACGGGGCGGATGGGAGGAAGGGGTGGGGGTGCGGTGATTTTGCTTTCTTAGGTCTTTTACAGTAGGGGTAGCTTTTAAACTGCGATATTCCGTTTGTTTTACTGGTAATACGATTGTACGCAAAACTTTGTTCCGTTGGCGACATTCAAATATCGTAAAATAATTATACCCATATTTCAGTCATCTTTTAAACTTTTTTCATTTTTTCCATTAGTTTTCTTCTAAGCTGGAGGTGGCCACATATCCTACAACCCTCCTCTCGAACGGCTGCGTAAACCATTGTGTACAATTTATATTACAGAAAAAATTAGGAGGAAGCGATTTAGGACCAGAAAGAATTATATAAGAAAAATTAGATATGATACTTATAAATATTACAGGCGAGTTCAAATTAAACTACTGATTTAGTACTGAATCAATCACACAATGAAACTGACGACGATGTGTGCACTAAAAATCGCACGATTTGAGATCACAAGCCATTACAATTGTGCTGTTGCGTTTGCGGCAAAAACACGCCAGAAGAAATTTTAAAAAAAGATTAACGTAACACTCATAATATAAAATGTTATCCGATCGCCTAAACCACAATATAAACACGTCAAATGAAAGGTGATTCTTTTGGATGAGCGCTTTCTTTTCGAAACTGAATGAAACTGTTAACAGATAATCGTTTGCAAGCTGGAACGAATCAAGCATCGAGCACAGCCAGAAACAAGCGATAAACCGTTTAGGTATGATATATGCAATAGTATTATGCGACATTTTTATCTAGGTTGTGCATTATATATGGTGGTTTGGTCGATGGAAACGCAAAACGCATGATAGACAATTAACTTTGAAAAGCTTCAAACGTCTGACACTTCCCCGCAAGAAAAACCCGTGATTTTCTCTCTTTTTTAAGTTAATCTTCTACAAACGTTGACAATTCCAATGAACTTGAAGTGGGTTCATCAAATTCTTTGCCAATTTAGTGAGCATTGTAAGCGCTAATGAATGCACCTTAAAATATGATCAAAATCATCACAAAGTGATTCGCCACATAGTCGAAGCAACACTGCGATAGACATATACTCCTACACTTTGCTTATTATTTTTTAAATTTTTTCAGTACCGCCCACCAGCAAAATGTAAGGAAATGAAATAAAGTCATGAAAATATTTTGAATGTTTATATATTTATGCATGTATATTTATTAAATTCTTGAGTATAATATTTGTAGAAATTTAATCTGAAATAGTATCACCTCCTTTGCACGTTGTGTGTTATAAACGGTAATTGCTGTTCACTGAAATGATGATCAAAACGAGCAGTATTGTTATTACTATTGTTACTGGCATAGGCATATGATTGTAAGCGATACTGGATGGGATCAGCATCGAAATTACAATGTAGCATCATGTCGGTTGCACTCGTGAATTGGGCTCCTGCTGCTGCTCCTGCAACTTTTTGCTCAGATGACCAGCAATAAGGTGGCTGTGGTGAGGATGCCTCGTAGAAATTACTCGATTCATCGTCTGCATACGTTCGATAATGTAACGTCGGGTGACGCTGATATTGATTCGCTCTGAAATTGATTTCTGATAGCGATTTGTTCAGCTTTAATCAATAGGCTTCTTCCTCGTTATAGTAAACTTCTGAGCATTCTTCTATCACGCATTACACAATTACTCCACGAAATGCGTATGCTACCACTCCAGCCAATAACAACAATCAATCTTACATCACATCATCTTATCTGTCCAGATTGCTCATCTACTTTGATCGGTGATAAAGCACTCACTTTCGAAACCTACTATCGCGTTCGATTGGTGTCGACACGTTCAAGAATGGGCGATGGTGCGCTGAATGTGCACCGATGAAGTCTTGTCCGACCAACAGAGGATACCGTGGACTTGTGGCCAAATTCACTTGGCTATGTTGCTGTTGATGCGGTTGTTGTGGTAATGCTGTATACGGTGATAAAGGTGCTGGCGCTTGAGGGGGCGGCATGTTGGGGGGTGGAGGACGGAGTGATCGAATTTTCTGATTAGTATTAACAGTACTTTGAATGCCGTTTTTATTATTGATGGTGATATTTTCATTATCATTCATATTACTACAATTGTTATTGAGTGATGATTTAGTGTTGTTGTTGATAGTACCAACTAATGCGGTGCTGGCTTGACGAATATTGATCGTGTTTGATGAGTGACCACTAATGCAGTCTTTCATTGCTGTATTTTGCTGAGTACGGTACAGGAAATAGATTGCGTAACCGATAGCGCACACAATGAGTGCAGTGATCGGTACACCAGCATAGAAATAAATGCTTGAGATTTGAAAACTGCTTTCGTTGCCTGAAATTGTTGTTTTTGAGGGTTTATGTTTATGATAATGACAACGACTGGTGCTGATAGATGAACTGAACGAAAGATACGCTTGAAATAGCTGAGAAATCGTGTAAGGAATGGGTAACATGTTGTTAATGATTAGCAGTTACTGATGATAGACATCGGTGTATCAGTATTTTTGGAAATTCTTTCAAGGGAACAGTAAACATGAAACCACTTATGATGCTGACTGATCCAGCTGAATATTCAACTCATAGCTAAGCCAGTCTGCTTGTCACGATCGACTGCTTCGTCCGAAACCAAATGTGACAACTCGAAGTCTACTGGCGATATGGTTAATAAATGAACAACAAAATTAATGAATTAAGGAATAAATGAAATAACCAGAACTCTACCAGTGATAATATTCAAATGTGCGGATCGATAAACAATATCACCATCAGCGTTCGTCACTACGCAAATATAAGTACCAGCATGTTGGATATTTGCGTTCGGAATCACTAAACGATTGGCGTAAATACCTTCGTTCAATTGTGTATTCGTTTGCGTCTCTTCGATAAGCAATAGGTGCATATCATTCGCGTGTATCAATGTTGCATTCGCATCAGCACGTCGAATCGACGCTGGATCATCTACACGTTTCAACCACTTAAATCATTTTCATTTTTAGACGAGTGGTAATAAGAGAAGTTATCATTATTACATTATTTTGTTTGACCTTTAATAAACAATATCATAAATGACCAAATGAATGAATGAATTGTGCCGAAATATTTTCGAAAAAAACAGAATAAAGATGTTCTAGAAGATAGTATGAATGACCTTAATAAGTGGTTGATGTTGGCTTTTGACTTTACACTGAAACTGAGCAGTATGCCCAATTCGTATGGTACTATTGAATGGTTCATCGATTAATGGAGATTGTTGTATCGTATGATCATTGCTATTATCATTATTTTTGTGAATATAATCATTGTTATTATTATTATTACTAATATTATTGTTATTGTGACCACTGGAACCACTACTACCACTAGGAGTATGTAACAGCAATCGATTTTCGTCGTCATTTCCAACTGCTGAATTGAAGAAATCGCCAACTCGAACGCGGAATGTGGCCTCCACCAAGCCATGCTCGTTCTCCACACGACAAATATATTCACCAGAATCACTTATTTTCAAATTGTTCAGTGTCAATAACGCAGACGAATGTTCAAATGTTATCTCGTCTGAAATTGATATCACTCCATCATTACTCATTTGCAATTGAAAAATGCCTCACAAAAACACTACTGTTGCAAACATTCAGTTCTGCAAATAACAAATGAACATCTCTAATGAAAACACTATTCGTAATCATGGAATAAGTTCACTGTTAAATTGAACACGAATCGTCAACTTTGCAGTACGATGTAGAACGAAAATAGTTGCAACTTCAACTGTAGTTCATTATTAGAACTAGTGAACTTTCGTGTGTGATTGATGAGCAAATTAAAACGATCAAATTATTAATGAAAAATGAGTGAAGAAGGAAAAAGAGATCAGATGTTAATATTGCTAACGTACCACGTTCGATCGGTTTATCGTTTCGTAGCCATATTATGTGCGGCAAAGGATTTCCACTTGCAGGACATTTCAACTGAAGACGTCCACCGATCGGTAAACGTAATGGTGCTAACATTGAATTACGCATTTCACTCTCATTTAACCATTTTGGTGGAGATGCTAAACACAAAAAATTTTTTGGTTGCTTCTTTGTAATGGGTATTATTATTAACGTAACGATTGTTGCTATTATTGCCTATATTATTATCATTACCAAATGCCCTATGAAAGAGACGAATGCATGCATCAACACTCGACTGTATAAGCAAATATCGCAACTTACAGCGATCAGCAAGTGTAATCATTTCATCGAGAAGGTATTTCTTGTCGTTTAACGGATCATAGACATGCACGATGAAATCCAATTCTCGATGTCCAAAGCCGTTGATCGCTTGACATTGATAGGTGCCGCTATCTGGTATTTGTGGATTGCGAATTTTCAACTCACGATCTCCTCTACTCAGTTTGTAACGGTTGTTGAAGTCGAAACTTAACTGCAAATTTTATGTTTTTATCGCATTGTTCAGTCTATTTGCGAGCTGATCGAAAATCCAGAACGCATTTCTTAGCGTTCTTAAGAGAGCAACAGCATGTTTTCACTGAACATTTGCCAACCATCTTTTGTCAGCCATTAATGCAGCATCCATTTTTAATCATCCATTCAGAGACCGTTTCACTTTTTCGTCTGAGAATGATAGAGTATGAAAATCAATTTGTATTAGCACTAACTTGTTCATCGTCTTTTTTCCACTGTATCATTACTAAACTGGAATCGAGCGTTTTTACGGGGCATATCAGTCTGAACTGTTTCGTACCGATCGGTACTCGGAATCTGGTTTGCACACCATCGGAGAATTCGGGTGGGGCTGAAATCATGCGTTACAATATAACATACATCTTAATATTGTTTATATTCATCGGTTTCTCAGCAGTGATGAAACGGATCACTTCAACTGGATATCAATCAGATCTGTATATGAGACATTCATTCAGTGTTAATTTGTCATCACCAGTGAATAGTCATGAACTGAACTGTATGTGCTTTCAATCATCAATTCAATAATGAATAATGCAACATCTAATTTGATGATTTATAATGTGTTATGTCCCTCTTTTCTTCCCCGACTTTTGCTTGTTTATTTGAGAATGAAATTAAAAACGATCATTTTTAAGAGAGAGAAAGAGTTGCTCGAGTGGAACGAAACGGTGAAGGTTTGGTTAGTCGTCGTTGTGATAGTGAACTGCAGTATAATCTTATTGAAGACAATACATTCAAAATGAGCCGAATTTGATGTCAGATAAAACATATTGGTAGAATCATTTGAAAATGTTTTAAGAAACGAGCGAAGAATCAAATTTGAGTGACGGCCGACTGCCTGACGGACGGACGGACGGATGAATGGATGAACTAACTCACGATGGTTAGAGCAGAGAAAACGACCAGTGAATATGGATAGGGATTGAGTTAAGTAGCATTCGAAAGTGATCGGTTAGTTGTCAAAAGATGAGATTACTGCCATTCGAACTCAATCAAATACATTGATAAGTGATTCGTTTCGACATTGTTATCATACCAATCAATCTTTACACACATTCACTCTTATTGTTACATTCATTTCATACACAACCAGTAATACTACATCTACTCTTTTACTTGTTATTATCGCTGTTATTATTATTATTATTATTATTATTATTATTATTATTACTGTTACTATTATCTTGAGTTTACTGCTGTCATCAATGGAAATGGAAGGATTCACGTTCGATTAAAGAAACGGGCAGAAATGCGTTATACAAAATGGAAAAGTGTATAATATTTCCAAAGAATTATGCACTAAATTGATCTCATTTTTAATCACGCTATTCACTCACTTGTACATGCGAGTAGCGAGGAAGTTTCGATATTGTATTGATAAATTTTAGTTATGGCAAGAAATTTTGTTGCATTTCAATAGTATTTTTGTAAAGGAGATTTTATTTTGACATGAGTGTGTATATGATATGATGAAGTATTGTGAACTTGAATTCGAGATAATACATAACAGTTCGAAATATGAGGCATCCTAGAAAGAAGTGGACGGATAGAAAGATTGGTGGATACTGCTGCTAAATGTCAACGATGCAATACGTAATTACATCATCACCGTCAGCATTCTTCATGTTGGTGACATCTGCACTGACGACTCATCACATCGCAACACATCTTGTCTCGTCCCATGCTCCTACTTATGATTATCCTCCTCATAATAGTAATCATATTCAACCCTTATCTGATCTGATCCTCTAGTTCAATCCCATTATCGACCACTCTACGCATCCATTTTCTCATCAATCTCATCGTAAGATCCACCCATAAGCCATACAACAACGTTCATATAGACACACGTGAAGTGAATGCTGCTCCATACATCAAGCACATATAAGTGTGTGATCGTCTCAAAAAACAAAAATATAGCCAAATCTCTTCATGTTCATAAATTGAATCCATTTACCTAACACATTTATTCAGGTCCACTTGTAATTGCTTCGTTGTTATATGAGTGAATATACATGAACATTAACCATGAGGTCGATAGTAATAATTTCGATAACAATAATAATGACGTGATAGGCCATATGCAAAAATGATTCTGACCATGAGTTTTCAACAGCAACTCATTACCGTTTCAATATGAAAGACATCTTGTCAAATTGGATCGATCCCTCTTCATACTGTAACTATGAAGACTGTCTCTCTTGTTTCCATTCTTCAACACCTATTATCAACCAGTTTCCTTCGTTACTGCTCTTTAGATCAAATTGCTCTCTTTCGTTGTCTCAGTCAGTATTCTGGTGTTGCTGAATGAATCCTTCGAATCTTTTATACTTCAAACGAAATCTAAGCGAACAATAGAATTTTGCTTGGTGCAACAATTCAACCGAAATGTCGTTGAGATCGAACTGTGTTATACAACAAACTCGCTGCAATTAATGCGACAATGAATGAAGAGAATGATAATCTTGTGAGCACAGCTGACTCAAATATGTGCAAAATTTACATTCACCTAATTACTAGCTCGACGAATCGCTTATAAATCTGCTTATTTTATTGGTTTTCTTTTCAAACTTTCTTTCGCCAAATTTTTGCTCTGCTTACCTTAACGATCTCACAACAAGCGTATAATTTGAAAGTGCAGCTTTTTTGTATCGTAGTGAGTTTGAGGGTTTCGCAGTTGAGGAAGATTTTAAAAACGATATTGTTTCAGTGAGTTTGAGATGTATAAAAATTGGGAAAATACTCGAGAGGGATCTGGTGAGAAGTGGAAGTTAGCAGTTTGCACTTGAAAAGATCTGATTCCGAGATGATGTATTGTTGTTGTTCGAGGTGATTAGTTGTTCGCGAAACGGGAACATCGCCATGAGAAGATATGCGAGGGGAACAGATGTAACAGTGGATAAGAGGAATAAGGTTGCTCAGCTATCAGACACTTAGCAATAATTGAAGTGTGCTTTTAAGGCTGACGAGGAGACGATTACGAGTATATGCTTTCTGTTTGTCGAGCAGATGCTTGAAATCGGATATACTGGCTGATCGATATGAATAAATATATATGCTCGCTCGTTCGTGTATCTCTAAACCTAATACATTCGTTGATTTGTATTGCAGAGAAAGAGAGGTTCAACCTGAAGATCAAATAATGAACGGAAAGATCAGTGCTTCCTCCGTGCCTCCGGGTTGTATGTGCTGTTGTTATTGCTAGTGCTGATGTATGTCTGCTCATTAAGGGCACTCACTAATTGCAAACAGAATAAAGATCATACGAATATCAAATAGCAGTTAGTTGGGAATGATGCTCGAAGGATGTTGTTGTTCGTCGGATGATAGTTACTTATTTGTTTATTTAATTGTATTCTTACAGCAAATAACTAACTAACCGTTTATATAAACCACTACTAGCCTTCATTCATTCTCTCCGTAAGCAATTCATTGCGTTCTTCATCCTTCTTTTAAACACACGCACACTTAGGCACATACACACTTACTGTACTTCATCATTCAATAGGCTAGCAATAAATAGCTAAGTAAATAAATGAATATCTTATTGACCTAAATCACTGAATCTTGAAAGCGTTTCTACCTTGCATAGGTTTATAGATACATATAATTATTAGCAGAGTTTTAACGTGCTTATTAATTCACATCGAAAGTTTGGAGATAGCCTGCCAACTGCCCTTAGAAAATGTGCATATACCATCACTTCATACCTACCTAAATTCTATACAAGCGATTGAAAATTTTTCATTTCAATCACTCACACAAATTGCCTCAGTTTCAAAAGAAATGAACAGCGAAAAAACAACCTAAATAATTAGCAAAAAGCAAGTGCTAGTCTGCATGCAATACGGCTAACGAACAGTGTAAGATTCCTTAGTGCTGACTGAAATTTTTGTGAATGGAGAGAGGTTTGTTTGAAATGTTGAATCAGTCATCAGAATATGCAATGAATATAGAAGTAAATAAACCCTAATCAAAATACTATTCAAGTATATAAATGTGCGCCTAGGAAGCGTGGAGAATCTCACCTTGAATCGTGCATAACAATAGATATGGTGGTGGCTGCATGCATTTTAGTACAGCATTTATAAATATTTATTCATGCAAACATTAGTATGAAGAATCAGTGGTATCATTAAACGATTGATGAAAATAGTTACTGCCTTGCTCTTATTGATATTATAGGTATTAATAATTATGCAAGGCTAAAGCAATGCCAACGGAAACACGAGCATTGTGGCCAGCAACGTTACAAACGTTTGATAGCCTGACCAATCCAGGTAATCCAGGTAAAATAATTTTGCCAGTATTTGACATATGAAACAACAATTCCACATAAATATTCATGGATAAATAATGATACAAGTCCAATTAAGATTTAATACAAATAGAAACAGGATAGGTCGTTCGGGGGTTTATTCGTTTGATGAATCGAATGTTGCATCGAAAACTGAGGTAGGGAAACGATGAAATTAAGCCAATGAATTGTTTAGCCAAAATGATAAAGAATAAACCAGATAATAGTTGTATTAGTAGAGATATTAGAGTTAGATTGTTGGTCATAGGATGATAGCATTGCTTGTTGTTTGAGGCATTATTATACAGAATTGCTCTTCGAGATTAAAAGATGAAGAGAAAAACGTAACTGATTGTTGTTATTTGTAAATTTATGATATCTTTGATGTGAGAGAGATGAATCGAATGAAAAGTTATGTGAACTGAATGAGTTTGTGGCTAATTCGTGAGTAGTGTATTTGTTGCGTTTGTCGAATAGGTGATAAAATGAACGATAAATGCTTTTTCATTTACTTCTAACAACAATCAGCAAAACCATTCGATATCATGTCTGTAGCCATGAACTAATTCTAGGAGGGCTTAGTTTACGTAGAATCCAAATCAACTACCTCAGGCAATTCACAAAGTCAAATTTGAAAAAAAACTCCTGCATAGTACGGGTGACCGCTCTTCCAAACGATACTGTTAACCCTTCAATTTCGCTTTTCTTAATCTCCTGCTCTGGCTGGAAGGCCCTATGATGAGTGTCGTATTTTAATGAAGAGATACTTTTAGAGTCACTGAATCACCAAAACAGATCACACAAATATTATTAAAACACCGCTGCTCATCATCCATTCTTCCAATCCCTTTTCTGTCGCTTCTGCTGTTGAATGTAGATTTGTCACACTAGTCAGCATTCGATGATTATGAGAAGGTGATGATGGTGATGGGTGACAAACATGGCTCTTGCTTGTCTTTTTTTAGATGAGCATACTATCATATGCTGCTACTTCTTAATGAGCTCATCGAAGCAGCTGGCTAATTTTTCTGGAGAAAAATTTTTTGTTTGAAGATCATTTTCCTCAGTCCACTAACTGGCCACCCATAAAGTTTCACGCGGCTCACATGAACGAAGACTGCTTAATCATGCAGCCAACGTTACACGGCCTTAGATTAAATTTAGTGCGTCTGAAGGCATTTCTTATTGATAGTCGAGAATTTTTGTGTCAGCTATTGATGAGATTCGTTCAGATAAGATGAATGCAATAGGGAAGTGGATGAATGGTAGGTGGTATTCGAGGTCAATGAATCCCTTAATTAGTGCAGGTTGTCGGCAGGAGATTGCAAAAGAGAGCTAGTTACGTATTGTGAGATAAACATCGCTCGCATTCAATATAATAGCTCTGAGCTCGGAGGCTAGTTGTTATGTGAACGATATGCATATACCTTTACACGTAAATATATCGGTGAATGATGTAAGGGTATACATATATCCATAAGTAGACAAGTTAAGGTGAGTTTTTGTCCCGCAATTTTTGATTTCCAATGTTCAACTCTTCAAAAACATGCCATTCAACCTGGCAACAGAGTGTGTGAAACTTCATTTCGAAGGAATTATTTGAAAGTTCGCTGGATTAGACTTTTTTTCGCCCAATGCACATAATATAGATGACCTGACCGTTCAGCCCAAAATGTCATGGATGAATTTTCACAAAGATTGTTTCCATCCAAAAAACTACTGTTCTGGGAGGTGAGACCGAAAATTTTCCGAGATGAAAGTTCGGACATTATGAAATCTTCGGCAAAAAAAACAAAGTTTAAAATATCGGCCTTTCAAACTAACTTATTCGGAATAAAATTTCACAGGTTCCTTTAAGAGCAAAAGGTATCATTTCGAGAGGTGTAATGTGCGATTTTTGGAATTTATTTGCTTTACTTTGTAAATAATTGCACTTTCATCATACCTGTGGGCTTCGAAATGATGCACATAATTGAAAAGAGCGGAATTGTATCAGCTAAACTGTTAGTAACCATCACAGTGCTGTTATCAGTTTGTTTTTTATCAGACGTTTCGAAAGTTAGAAATTTATCACCCGCTATCAGTATGAATTATTTAACGTTTCTCTCACTTTAACATTTCACACTTAACACTGTTGCATTGTGAAATATAATAGCAACAATAAACTTTTTCAACTTTACAATAGCAACAATAAACTTTTTCAACTGAAACTATAGCAAAGTTTTACGATTTTAGTTGGTTGAAGCAGATAACTTTAGATCAGAATTAATCTGTGGATGTGGGTACGTGTACATTAATAGACGAATATATAGGACGAAAATTAAACGAAGATGTTGTCACGCAACGTTATGAAATGAGATAGGATTTGAAATAAAATGAGTCACTGATGAATGAAGTGAAGAAAGTTGCATGATTTTGGGTGGTTGAACCGAGCTTCGATTCTTATATATGTAGCAGCTTGATTTAGCATTCATTATGAGTGGATTTTGGTGTATAAGCGTTGGCAGAATGAACAACCGCACGTAATTGTTTTGCTGCATACTGCATAAATCAATCATCATTATCGTCATTGCTCCGATTATTATCCATGTCACTTTAAGTCACAGAGCGCGTATACTTTTGAGCGATATTCTAAGCGTTTGGTGGTATAAATATATTTGTGAGGTTGAATCAATCCGTTTCGGAAACGAGATTGCACTGAGGCAAGGTGGCATTTAGTCAAGAGATTTCATTGAACGCATCAACAGCTTGGATGAGTGGAACATTGTTGTCACTTGCTGATGACTCATAAATATACTTCTCCGAATAAGCTAACCTTTTTGAGTGAACGACAAAGTCTATCTTGATTCGATCATTTCAATTTCTTGCTCATTTATTCCATCAAGTACACAGATCATTTATCGTAATTAAGTATTGATCATCTATGAAAACACTCATTTGTATATATTTCAATAAATGATGACAGTAATAATGATATGGTTGTAAATGATAATGCTACTAAACTATTTTATAAGCTATATTCTATGTAGGTTAAGAAATTTCAGTTACACTACACCAATGTTCTATTTCTGTTGCAGTATTCATCTTTTAGAATTTTCGAAAAAAAAGAGCTGTTTCAACCTTATAATGCCAATAATTTGATGGCGAATGCCAATCACTGTCTTAAAGAATGAGCCCAGTTGATGAGTCGACCGAGAGTAAAGTCGACATTCTTTGCCCGTTTTGCGTTAAGTGTTCAGCTGAGTTAGCATTCAGATGAAGACATAAACAGAAAGATAAAAATGATAAATAGATAGATATATATGATAAGTACGAAGTGGCCAAGTTAAAGAACGTAGAAATGAAGTTTAAAAGATGCTTTTTGTTTAATGTTGATTTCTTCATACATTTGATTTGCACATACGATCATTTATATGCTTATAAAGCGAACATTGTAGTCATCATGCGTAATCAATTACCAATAATCGTGCTAATTAACAGATGATCAGTTAGGTTCAATGAACAGACACATGATGCATTAACTTAGCGTATAAACGAGAAGAATCAAAATAATATAAGATTTGCGAATTGGTAAACTAGATGCGAAACTGCGACTGAATTTCAGTTCTTTCGAATCAGATCGTTCATCAATAAATTGCTAATGGGATGTCTTGACTAATTTTCACGCATTCAGTGTAGTGAATGATTACTGTTATTATCATTGGTATTACTCGCGTTATGAGTAACCACATTTTTAGCAATCAAGTAATTCTAGCAAAATAATCATGGTTTCGGAATGACTTGTTACAATGATATTACTGATTGGTAATGTTGATGAGTGTTGTTGCAATTTATGCTGATTCTGCACTTTGATATTTTGCAATAAGAAGAAGAAGGGGAATGAATGAATGATGAATGACAAAAATCAACGAAATTGGCAGATGTATAATGAAAGAAACGGAATTTTTAGCAGGAAGGACAAAATCAAATGGACTGACGCACAGTAAAATATTGAACTGACGAATGCACGGATGATTGAACGAATAGAAGACAACTAACTTGAGGATGATTGAGTAAATGAATTTCGCGGGTATTTATGTTATCAATAGATTGTTGATGATAGAAGGCAGTTTATAATTTAAATATATATATATGTATACATATATATATATATATATA